>JAOVVO010000407.1:0-74426 GCA_028564675.1 Onchocerca lupi | reverse complement strand
TCTTCCGATCTTATATATATTCTATAATTGATGACTAATAAGATCGATCTAAAATTTCGTTTCACAATAATTCTAAAATATTTTCAGACTTAAAATATACTTACCATCTTGAGCGTTTGATTTCAAAATACTTATTTTAGCATCATAACCTTACATTGCTATTAGAGATTTCCTGAAAGTTGCCGAAACCTTCATCACATTGTTTGTGCTATCGAAAAATCTTGATTGTTACTTGTTTTTAAATTCTTTCTGAGATCAATCTTTTGAGTGTGTTATAATATCTGAAATGTTTATCTTAAATCTGCTCAGCACCTGTGCTATACTTTGTAAGATCTATTATTTTCACAACTTTGTTTTTTTTTTCCACTGGAAAAATTATTTATTAGAAAATTTTCTTGGAATAGTCAATCTATTGAATAAGTTAAATTCAGTTAGATAACTGTTATTGTTCAGAAAGTTGTTCCTTCACTTCAGATGATTTTTGACTGATTACTGATGCGATCGATCGCATTCACCTAACATCGATTGTGTTGCATTGGGAAGTGCTGAAATAACAATTAAAGATTCCATCTCGAAGTCTGTTCATTTACGGAATGATACATTCTTAAATGGAGAATTCATACTAAGTATTGAGTGAGCATCCCGAATATGCCGATTTCGCTTCACTATTTCAATAATACAATTTAGATTCTTGCCCCACAGATCCAATGTAAATTTGGAAATTGTGAAATGGGACTACCGACATTTTGCAGCAGTTGCAAGCAGGAGATAGACTTACTGATTCAAATTACTAGTACCATATTGATATGTCAATATCAGATCTTTTTTATCCAATATGCATAAAAGGTTTTATTGTTCCATATAAACTGTCCAGATTTTTTGCAGAAACCTTCTTGGATGGGTAGAAAGATTTGAGATAAAGTGAGGAAGTAACAGAGGCAAGGCGGAAGTATCTTCAACATCTGTGTGATGAATTGATAATTCAAACGAAATCAAGAAACAGAAAAAAAAAAAAAATCAGAAAACTTCCTACAATGAAATTAGATTTTTGATACTTGAGATATAGATATCCATTTTCTCTTCAAATCCATTGTGATTTCAATTTGTTAACGTGTTCCCATTAAAATGTAATTGTCAGTTATTGCAATGGGCGAATATATCTTGAAGGACAAGCAATAAATAAAACAATTTTTCCATCCCAATATTTAAAACAAATTTCATTTCTTTTAAAATCTTTAAGTTTAATCTAATCCAGAATCCAATTATGGCTTGATGTCTGAAATGAAAGTAATTAGCAAAATGTTGCGTTAAAACTTATTTAGTCATATAATCTGGATCAGACTCGTAAGAATATCAAGCCATTTAAAATTATTATAAGGAAATGTAATCATAAATGCTGCCGTCTGCAAATATATTTTTACTGAATAAATCGCCATCTATAATCAAGGGTTAGAAGCTGAAATCAAAATTTGATTATTACTTGGCTGATTTATATGAATGAATTGGTAATTTATTTTAGTTAAAGCCTCTTTCTAGGAACCAAAAATTCATCATAATCACAAAAACGGTGAATGTTGATAGATTGCTGCCATTCAAATCACAAAACACGTTTCAAACAGCAAAAGATTTAAAATCTTTGATCTTGAAGGATTGTATGATATGTGCTGATAAAATGGATGAAGAAGATCTATTTAGAATATTGTACGAAGAAAATGACTAAGGCTGTCGGAGAAAATCTTTCGGATACAATAATGATAAATGCATGAAATAATTTAAAAATGAAGCGAAACATTTTTTGATGGAAGGGAAGGGAGAAGAAAGCAATTTCGTTAACGACAATATAAATGTGTATCTATCGTATCTATTCTTGACAAAGTCCCGTTGTTTCAAATTTATCGTCCAAAAAAGCTACTCATGCAAGTAATCAATTTTTCCATCTATCTCACTCCTGATCAATTACTTGGATACTTTTCAATGATTTATTGACAAAAAAAAAAAAAAAAAAAAAATTTGGACACAGGTTGGCTTACTTTCTCAACCTAAAATTGAGAAAATTTGGTCTTTTTTATGGTCTTTTATCGCTTGGCCAAGGAAATAAAATGACTGGATTCAGAACTAAACGAAATCATTAACACCGTTACCCTTCCAGCTGTAAGTTTTAAATTATTTTTGTAATACTGTTTGCAGTTTGAAAATTTTCTATTTTTTTGGATATTTATGCATAATTTAAATAAAAAAGGAAAAGAGCCGAAAATCCAAAATAAGCAATATCATTGCTATGTGCAACATATCAAACCTTTTATGTAAAATTTTTTGCAGAAGTTTTATATAATTGTATAAATAATTGCATCAAATATAATTACCAAACTTTAATTGACAACTGCGATAGCATTGTTGGTAAAGAATAATAGAATTTGAGATATTAAATTCTATTCCACTGAGAAAGATGTAATGTTCCTGTCAGTTAGGCAATCAATAATTCTTCTGGATAAGATTCAAAATCAAAGCATAGAAAAAAAAAGCTGAAAATATGAGTAATCAGGTAATCAAACGCAAAAAAAAAAAAAAAAATGAAAAAAAAAAGCATAAAGTGGTCAAAAAACAAGGTTTTTCCCAAGGAGCAAATTTAACTGTGTAGAAAATTTTTTCATTACATCAGCATGTTTTCCTAAATTTTCATTCTATAAACTTTTTAAATTTCACTCACTTCACAAACTTTTGCTTCTGTATTTATAGTGATGCGAAAATTTTACCGAGTCCTAGAAATGAATCAACCGATATAATGTAAATTAGTTTTGAGTAAAATTGTTACAAATATAGCACATTTTTCAATCCCCTTGCTATGCCGGGTTAACTAAAGTTATCCAGGATTTTATAAGATTTTTATCGAAAAATATTTAAAATAAGTCGAAAAAGGTAATAAGCTTTTGGATAGTATAAAAATAATTTTTCTACAAATGCTAAAAAAACAAACATATTACAAAATAATTTTGGTAATTAATCAATTTCTGGACAGTTTTTATGTTGCTCAATGTATGACATGGTCAGAAAATAGAATGAAAGGACTTTTGAATAACATGAAATAACTTGTCGCCTTTTTTTTTTTTTTTTTTTTTGTTCGGAAATAATGATGAAAATCACAATGTTTGATTAAATTCTTTGTTTATACATATAGCAAAATGTTATGATGCATGCGATTGTTGATTTAAAATGATGGTTTGAAAGTGAATTATTTCATGTGTTGATTGATGTTAATTGAATAGTTCGTATGGTCGGATTTTTCTGATCGGCTATAATGCTAAATGCTGGACAGTGATAGAAGGACGACTAAAAAAATGGTATAATTAATTGAAAAATCATAGACTGCTAAATAAATCAATGTAATCGATGTGAATAAGATAGACGCATTAAAGGAAGCAAGAAAACGAAGTTAAAAATGAGTAGAAGCAGAGGATATGAAAATGGTTTTCCAGGATGAATGAAGAAATTGAAGCATTTTTGAGCTTAGAAACCAGTTTCCAATCAGAGTTATTACCGATGATTATTACCAATGGTCACGCCTTGACCGACACCATCCTAATCCTTTTAAATGAGATACAACCATTCTTTTATACTATTTACTCGTCCCATTCGGTACCGCAACAATCATTACTAATTACTGCTTAAAGTTACTATCGTATCACTGATATTCAGATATAATTTGCACAGTAACGATAAGACTTTTATCATTTAATGATAAGGTTTCATCCGTAAAGGTTTTATTTTGTTCACGTTTCCATATTTACACGTATCAGCTTAAATGTGTAAAATCAGGCTCGCATTTAGCGATTTTTCAGATTTGTTGCTTATTTATGAAATATTTATAAACTGTGAGAAAAGTAAGTATAAAATTTTCAGGTATTTCTATTAACACATTCTGCACTCTACAAAATCCTACTGCAGAGAACTATTTAAGATGAGGTACCTGATCATTTTGCTACCTTTGTTATACAATTACGGGAAATCTCAGTACAAATTCGATCTTGAAAAGCCCCCTTTATTTGGTAAGTATCAATGTCCATTTTGTTTCTCACATTTTGTCCATTAAACTAACAACTGCTAATTTTCATAAAGCTCATATTTTAAAATCAGATTTATTCACTCTGATATTTGATTACCTAAATCATCCATCATTTTGCTGATTTACTTCTCATACTGTTGATGCAACTGAAAACAGTTTTATTCCATCATATAATATTTCAAACCTGTTCCAGTTTAAAATTTCTTTTGCAGAATCGATGTCGCCAGATTTGGTGTCGTCCGGTTTAATTCTTCATTAAAGATTAAATAGTTTATTATTGCAAATAAATCTGAGGAATATAATAATTCTAGGAATATAATTCGCAGAAATCTTCCTGTTTTCTGTTTTTTAATTTTTACTTCTTGCCAGTATGATTTTTTTATTTGAATAGAATAAGGTTATACAGTTTTAGGTCCGAAAAAAGATTGTTTTTTTACAATGATAAATCAAATTTATACAGATATGTTTATTTTAGAGCGGAGAAACTGGATAAGAAAGATTTCATTAGGCAATAAAATTCACATTTCGCAGAATGGTAAAAAAAAAAAAAAAATTGTTCCGAAAAATTGAAAATTTGCGTTCTGATTTCCATGGCACTCATTGAAAAACTTGAATCAAGTAGGGTAATTTAAGAAAAGAAACTTGAAGAACTACCAAAATGTCCAAGTAAAAAAAAATATTATACGGATAAAAAAAGTGATGAGAAAAAAAAGAACCCTTCATTTTTACCTATAACATCGTTCATTTCTCATAATAAAATCAAATGTTAAAGATAAAATGAAGGATTGCTCTTTGTATTCATCATTTCTCCTTTCTGTAATGCTTTTTTCTATCGGCAGTTTTTTTTTTTTTCTTTTTTTTCTTTTACTTAACCTACTTGATTCGAAGAGTTCTTCATGACTATAGAAACATGAGCAAAAATTTTTTTTTTCTTAGAAATACCTCAGTTATTAGGATTTTTCAAAAAAATTTGAATTACACGTTATTTCATGAAATTTAATAATGAAATAAACTTGAAATTTCCCATAATACAGGTTTAGAAGGAAGAAATCAGAATGTTGATTCAATCAGATCCTTTCCATCGACAGTTCTCGTTACATTATGTTTAATAAGGCATTAAAATGCAAATTTATGCATACAAGAATTTTGCCCAAGAAATACTTAAGCTCAGTTTGAAGTCCACTAATAACCATAAATTAAATTTATCAAAGCATTTCTACAGATTTACTTTTATAATTGTATTCTATTTCATGGATTTTCACTTTTTTTTTTTTCTAATTAAATGTGTACTAACGATTGCAATACAATAAAGATAGTGGAAATTAGTCATTCTGAAACAAATTCATGAACTATTCATGACGAGAATAACTGGAAGTAATTTATCAAGAAAACTTCAAATCAGTGAAAATTTTAAACTGACCTAGTTTTTGTCGTTTGTTCAGGTATCGACACTTCTTTTAAGAAAGATATATCACCAATTGTTGGGAAATCACAATTGAAGTATCATCCACCACCTGATATTCCACGACCAGATTCTTTATATCGACGTATAAAGTGAGTTTTCAAACAAGCAGAATGAAACACAAATGATAAAAAATGAAGCGCATTGCTACTGAACATCAAAATTTAGGAATGTTTTGGAATCAGATAACTATTCTGAGATAAGATAATATATCAGGTCTCTTGCTTTCATTTATCGTGATCGATTGGTTGGTGGAAATAATTCTGAACATTAATATTTCCATCCCTTAAAATACTCGTCCGAGTAACTTAAGCCTTAATAGGGAAACAAAGGGAAGTTGAAAGCACAATCAGAGTTAACTTGTAGAATACAACATATTTTCACCATATTTTTTGCACTTTTATGTCCTTTTCCACCATTTTCTTATTTTACTTGCAAAACTTTTTTTATAAAAAATTAAATTATCCAGTTGCGAATTGGAGCAATATGATGTTATTATTCAAGCAGTTCAGTTACTTAGTCATATTCAAAATAATTTTATTTGAAATGATCATTCAGTAAAGAACGGAGAGTTTTGAAAGATCGATTAAATGCCAGTGAAGTGTTTCATTCAGCCAAAGTGTCATTCACAATCCGGAATCTTGGTCAGAATTATATGGCTTTTGAAAATAGTGTTGAAAAGTCAACTAACATTTCAGATACTCGAATGCAAGGTTTAGTTTTAATTTTCAATATTCTTATGAGCATTACTTTTAGGAGTGAAACTAGAATTAAACTATCAGTCTGTTAATATTCATTGTTGGTCAAAAAAAAAAAGTATATTTTTAAAGAAAAGTTTCCGATTCAGAGGTTTCAGGATATCATTCTTTGTTTCTTAATCAAAATTTAAAAATAAGAGTGATATCCTTCCATCAAATATTAGGAGAACAAACAAAAAATGATTACTGCCATTATTACGCCTGTTTACGTCGTTCACTGAATACTTTGGACTAGGATTTGTTGTTACTGTATTATTTGTAAATGTATGTTCTGAGCCTAAAATAAGTGATATAATAAGTGATAAAGTAAGTGACATCATCTTTTTTAATTCCCCATTGCAAACATGAAAAAAAAGATTCTAAAATCTCGACCAAATATAGAATTAACGATGTAAATGGCATAAAATAATTGATAATAATCTCATGATTCGATAATCCGAATCATTAAACTGCTTTGGATTTTTTCTTGCCTTTTACAGCTACCGGTAGTTTTGATGAGCAGCAAACAGCTGCAAATTCAAATCGAGAATACAAAACCGAAATGGGAACATTTGTGCAATCTGCAGTAACTGAGAGCATTTCAACAGGAAGCATGGAAATCGGAAAGGGCGAAATTATAGACATACCTGCTGAATTGCCTTATATACCTCAGGAATCGGCAGCATCTTATGGAAACAATGAATTGCAACAACAGCATGCTTCGCCGTCTTCAACCTTCTTCCTTGCTTCAACAATTTCTGCATTAACACAAACGCTGGATTCATCTGATTTCATGAAAACAAAAGGGCCGAAATCAGACGGGCACGAGTCTACTGTTCTCAACAAAACTCATGAAGAAGAGTCATATTTTACAAGTTCCAATGCAATAATAATCTCAATAACGACTACATACAGTCCATCAATCGAGAAGTTCAAAGTAACTCAAAAAACTGCAGCTCCGCAGGAGACGGTACCATTACCGGATGTCATATCAGAACAACTGCTTTCCATTTCCATGAAAAAAAATACATCATCGTTTGCTATCGATACTCTATCCAATGAAAGTACAGAAAAGCAAAAAAAAACAGGTAGTTTTCCAACAACTAATCAAATATCAGAGAGCTTTTACGGATCTAATATGTCACTCGAAACAACTTCCACTTCTATTAGCGAATTCGATCCGAATTTATCGACAAATGCTATGCCGTCTTTAAAACTTCCAACTGAAAAAATAGAACCTCAAGAATCAGCTACTCGATATTCTGGTGATAATCATGAAGCCAGTATTCTGGAAAATAGAAAAAATTCTTCTGACACAATGGATCCGAATAATTCGTCGCAAACTGAAAAAAATTTATTCCGGACAATAGATGCTTCTTCCTTTGACAAGATGCATGCTAAGCCACGGATCCAGTCACTGTTACCTTTTCATTTTGCTACAAAGAATGTTCCTGATAAGACATCATCAAAAACACAAACATCTTCAAAACAGGAAACAATTTCCAGAAATATTACAACCTTTGAATCTGACGCCGTTAAAAGCAATACAAGCAATGATAACTCCAAATTGGTAATAACAACTCATGAAGAGATGATATCCGTGCCAATAACAATGACTTCTGAAAGGCCTGGATCTTATCATAGTTTGCCAATTGAAGAAATTCCGAATGTAACAAATGAGAAGGAGACATTGGGTGACTTTGGACAGGAAACATCCAACTTGCAAGGCGGATTTAACTTACAGCAGCAATCATTACTCAATGGTGAATCATTCTCCAACTTAGATACTGAAGGCAGTACCGGCAGTATTGTCGACAATGATAAACAGAAATTTCAAATCAAAGTTATGCCCAGTTATGAGAATAAAGAAGTAGATGCTATCCAGTCGAGTCATGTGGATAATTTTAAGCAGGAACAGGTTTATTTGCACTTTATGTTTCATTTTTTGAAAATTTTTTTATTAAGAATATAGTCACGAAGTTTTTAATAAAATGTACAACTTTTTGTTAAAATTTGAATATCGGTACCCAAGCGACGAGATCACAATAATTTGACTATAAAATATAGTAGAGACATTGCTCGTAGATGTTTATCCAGAAAAAACTATACTAAACAATCGGCAAATTAGATATGTAAAGAAAAAGTGAAATTTATAGCAAAATTTTTATCTTAGAATAAAAATTCTGTAATTGCTGGGATAAAATTTAACAAAGCCTTAACAATAAAATGGGTATTTCAGAATGAAATTAGTATTGAGAAAAGATATATGCTATAAATTTGTTTTTTTGCCATCAACTGCAGTGGTGGAATAGAAATCATTACTTACAAAACGAAAAATATTTTCAGGTCAATGAAGGAATGTTGAGGTCCGATTCGCTTTCATCCAGTATAGGTAATTAATCTTTTATAATAAGTGCTTCTGATATTTCTAACTTCTGAAAGCTTCTGAGCTTCTGACATTTTTTATCTTAAGAACTCCTGACTTCTGACAGAGCTTCTGACATAAAACAAGACATTTTGATACAAAAATTTATTTCTGATGCAAAAATGAAATCGATTAGCCATTCAGTTCATGTTTGTAATCCAGAGCAAGCTTCATCGTATCATGTATCATCAAGTTTTAAAATAGGATAATTTTGCATCAAGCGACTGTACTTTTAACACACTTCATTGATCATTATTCTGCAGGTTATTAGTGCAATGCATGTTTTGATATTACGACATTAACTCATTTTAAAATTAAAGTCGTCCAAGATATCTTGGTTCATATATGGTAACAATTGCTTTTGTGTCATCAAAGAAAGGCGAAATTCCAAAAAATTTCACATTTTAGCCAGCTCCTTTTTTGAGTCATCAAAGACTGAGGTCCCGTATCGAGAATGAAATGTTCTCCTCTCATTTTTCTCCTCCCTCCTTAACATTTATGGATTTTTTAATATTTAATTGAGTTTAGACACAACAAACTTTTATGAATCATTAAATATAATATCATATAATTGGCATTGCTAAATTTGAAAAATTTAGCAATGCCAATTTAGTTTAAATTTAATTTGAAGAAAGCAATATTTACTCAATAGATATCAACTTTTGCTAACATTGTTTGTTCTTATCAATTTAATGATAATGCAAAATCTTATTATATCATTGCCTTTGAATTACCATCTAGAATTCCAAATCTTGCAGACTGGCACTCAACATCATCACAAACAATGACAGTGACGCCGTCACAACCGTTGTCACTATCAATAACAAATGGATTCAATGATGTAGACAGTGATGAACTATTGAAATCGATCGAAAACAGCACTAATTTAGCATCATCAAACGAAGGTATTTAGTCACGCTTTTAAAATGACCAAAAAACTTCGATTAAAATTTAAATTATATCCGAAAAGATTAGAGGAAGCGCTGGCTAGAATCGTGATAATGAATGCTATAGTTTCTTTTTCATTATTAATATGTGCTGGATTTCATTCATTTTAATGATTTGTTTGTTTTTTAATCTAATTATTGATAACTGCATAACAAAATTTTCTTAATTAATTTCTGCATAATATCTCATTTCTCTTAATAATGCTAGATCCAAAAGAAGTTACGTCGTCGATGTTTTCGCAGTTGGGGAAGGGTGAATCATCAGCAGTTGTGGTAACACCGTCCTCCATTCTGATGGAAATTCATCGAACTGCATTACCAATCAGAGAAACCACTCATGATAATCATGCATTATCTATGAACTGGTATACAACATCATCGATGAAGTTTGAAGAATCAAATCAACGTGTTATCCTTCCTATTTCTGAACAAAAGATGCATGGTGAAATACCTCACACCCATACCTATGCTATCATGACAGGAGAACCTTCAGAAACAATCAACCTTTCTGCAACAACTTTTCCACCAATATCGATTCCTGCAGTAATTCAGCATGAAAGAACACTAACTGGCCAGTCAATCGTTAATGAGGGTTTCAAGGTCAATCCATCGCTTCACGTTAATGAAAAAACATCAGAATTGGTGGAAACAATTTCAAGTTATCCTGAAGAAATGAATGAAAATGAAAGAAAAGTCGCAACAACTGACTATGTCGAACACTGGGATTCTCAAGTTAATACTGAAATTTCGCGACCTTATAATGGTCTTCCTGAGACTACTAGTGAGGTATATTCCTTTTCAGTTCCGTTTTTTAGTATATTATCGAAGAATTTCGTGCATTGTAAGAACATACTAACCTTGTTAATTATAATTTAATGAGGATTGATTTAGTCTTAGAGAATTTGTTAAATTATTTCTTATTTCTCAATGTACAAATGTACGTGCAAAAGATAGAAATATTTTTCGTGTCCATTATGATTATTCCATAAAAGGCCTTTAGTTATATAGGGCAAAAAATTTTATCAGTAAACATAGAACAAGTTTTTTTGTTGTTTTGATAAAGCAAAATTTTGAATGTTGAAGAGCTATCTTCTACCAACAATCTTCCTGATTATAAAAATGACGATAATTATGATAATAATTTTGCCATAGTAAGTGCAATTCGAAATTAATTAGTTTTTCGAAGTAATTACTCATCATATTTTAATATATGCTCAGAAAAAAGGCAAGAAATATACAATATAAAATCCTTTTTTGAATCTGCTTGTTTGCCGGATTGAATAATGATGCTAAAATCCCGGAACTCAAATTTTAAAAGATCACTTCTAAATAAGCCTGAACACGAATTAAGCATTGTTAATTAATAGTTTTTTTGCATCTCGCAACAACAACAAAAAAAAAAAACCCAATTTCAAGAATCGCTCTTATTAACTAATTCGTTACTTTACATGGCATATTACCTTTTTTTTTCTTTTTTTTTTTTTTGGTTGACGAAAATCGAGATTTAATTCGAAGTGAAAGCTCATACAATAAACCTATAATTGGTCGTCAACCCGAGATCTCTGAAGGTTCCTTTCTTCACTTAACTTTCTTTTCGAGCGATTTCTAAAAATTTCAAAATTTGAAAAACAACTTTGCTTGATATACTCTCTTGAAAGCAGTGAAGGCGAAATTTTGCTAATTCTGAAGAATTTAATTATATTGAATATGAACTGTTCATTAGTAGCTAATAATGTAAATTTTTATATTTCTGTTTGAAAATGAGCTTTTGAGGAATTGATATATATATATATATATATATACTATATATATATATATATGCTATATATATATATGTATATATATATATGCTTACTAATTCTTTGGCTCTTTTTGATCAAGCATTAGTACATTACTAATTACTGATAATAATGCGGACGAAAAACTTTCAAAGCTACCTGGCCATCGATGATCAGTTTCTCATCTTCTAAAAGTATCCTCAATAGAAAAATAATCTGGATGCTTTTGAAGCAAGAAACGCAGAAAAATCCTCCACCATATCTTCCGGAGACATTGTTTCAACAATCTATTTTCCTAATCCAACAATGCAAAACCGAAATGCGAACATTCCGCCTGGATATGGCGCTTCTGGTTTGTTTTGTGTCGTAAAGTCACATTTCAATAACTATCTTATATGCATTTAGCTTTGCATCTGTGATTACTTTATAAGATATGCAATCAAAAAATTGAATTATCTTTAATTTAACAAGATCACAAATAGGAGAAATAATCACAGCAATATTCGTCAGTGTCTTCTTTCATTTTCATCAATTGATTAAGCTTTCAGTAATTTGGACTGCTATTATGCGACAGTCTCTTAGTTTTCTTGGATTAATTATAATTTCGATGGAATCAAACCCGTTATAGCAACTGCATGAGAAAAAAAAAAAAACTGTGTATATCACTTTTTTGCTGATTTGATATATGTTGTTTTGAATTTCGAACAATCAAAGATTTAGTGATACATTCTTTTAATAACAATAATCTTCAGAAGACAATAAAAACCAACTTTTTTTTTATAGGAGCAGTGGAAGTTAATGAACCGGAACCGCAATACGGTTCACAGTCATTACCGCAACAATTGCCGAATTCAGTGAGATTCCCTTACAAAGCTCAACCTTTCAGTTCCATACCTTATCAGGCATACGTTTCATCGAACTCAATTTATACCGGATTGCCAAAAGAGACAATTCAGACCACACAATTAAGAAGTGCCCCAGCACCAATGCTTGGTCTAGAATCAGACAGGAAATGCTGCGGTGATAGTGAACAAGCTAATGGATTGGCTACAAGCTGTTCACCTCAGTGTTTATTACTTCCTTGTAAGTTAATCATCAACCATCACAATCGATTTTACTAATTATTGATCATTCTCAGAAGCAGTCATATACAAAATTTAGGTTAATTATTGTAGAATGCTTGATAATGTCACCTCTTAAGTTTATTCAGCTAGCACCATTCTTTCCATTAATTTACTTACAACAAAACGACTATACACAAAGATTTTAAACTATTTTTATTTTAAAAAAGTATTTTTACAAAATGTAGTATTTTCAAGTACTTTTACTGAAAGTATTTTTGCAGTATTTTCATAAGTATTTTTACATTTCTAAAATATTTTTACAGGCTGCAACTGCTGTTCCTGTCCGACCCGTAAGTTTTTTAAAGCTATTTAAAGCTATTCCTTTTGTTTTTTCTTTTAATAATTGCTCTTAATGGCTGAGTCGGTTAGTATGAAAACAGATAAAAGAAAAAAAAAATTCGCATCTTATAAGGCTAAGTTTCAAAAGTTCGTAAAATCAATCGCATCAAAAAAGCCAAATTCGAAAGTTTTATGATATTGACGCTAAAAAATTTGCTCTCTGTGATTTCATCTCTTTTCGTTAATTACTTTTTCCTAGTAATTAACTCTGCTGGTAATCATTTTATTATTTCAGCTTGTTTCCAGACATTTCCGTTATGTTCACCGCTGTGTTCTTAGTTATGCTGTTAATGTCATAGCAGAGGTTATTTGTTGGAGGAAACTGCTGATTTTTATTTCTTAAATATTTATTGAATCAAAAAATGCAGATGACATGAATGTTTTTGATTTAGATGTCGGAGAATCAAGAAAATTATAATTGTTTTTTCAAGACAAAAAGTGAAGTGAAATTCAATCTCGCTGAAATGTAAACATATTATTCATTCTTATTCCGAAAATATTTTTAGATGTGAAATTTAATATGAAAAGACGAAATAGTTGCATATATTGAATAGTGTTATTTTGTTAATTTGTTGATTTTTACGATGTAATAATTATTCTACCCACTTTTTCAACCCATATTGACAGATTTTGAAGTCACGTTGTTTTGAAACTCTGAAAACAGTTACATTTAGCAAACCGGGTCCGGAAAATTTCAAATTATCGGGAGCGAAATTGAGGGAAAATACGGTTTACCAATCTTCGCCCTAAATTTTATGCCACATATGAGTAGAATTTATAAGCTATCATGTACAAGCATATTTTGTATTATTTTCTGTTGTATTAGTATCTTACATGAGAATGATCCATAACAGTATCAAATTAAATTAACAACAATTAAAATAGCAAAAAGACTGTTGAGATTATCCAAAGTCGTCTTCTAAGCATGCAGTTGTGCTTTAGAATTTCATGAACTGAAGGAAAGATAAATTTTCGGGAATAATCTGGCTCATATGATACAAAAATAAAAATGCTTTAAATAGGTATTTATTTCATTGGTAGTATTTCTGGTACGAATTATCTTAAAAATAGTGCAACGGCAAACCGGATATGATCAAGCTGAAATTTCCTGAAATCATCCTTCACTACCGATGATTGAATGATTTTTTCAATACATTTGTTGGTTTAAAGATATATTATCAATTTTTCTTATCAGCTGATCTTGGACGACCAGTATGAAGAGTATTTTTTCGGTTTACAAGGACAGTGGTAGATCATCATTTTCATATCTCGACGTAATCGTCATTATGGCATTTCTTTACGTCGCAATGAGTTGCCATCCAGGCTGAATTTTTCAGAAATGAAACTTTCAGCCTTGTCGTTATTCCTTTTCTTTTCTTCTTTTCATTTTTTGTATAAATTTCTTTCAACTTGACAGCAAATAGTTATTGCTTGCATAATAAATTTATATAAAATAAACGAAAGTAAAGATAATATTGTAGCTGCTTTTATTTTTCAAAGTTCAAAGTATTAATAGCATTTCTCGCAGATCCGAATGGTCATTCTTTGATAATAACGTACAAAGACAAAAATTCTGCAGAGAAATCAATACCTGAGATCATAATATCACATGTGACGTATGGGATACCTGAGTAAAGGATAAGAAAATGATGAACAAATGGGTCAATGATAACGATACTTTTAGGTCATCCTTTTGGGTCAAACTGAATAACATCAATAGAATGCTTTGTTTATTTCATCCACTTTTTGTTCAATTAAACTCATCAATATTTCATTTCAGGTTGTTCCCATTATTTGTTCTATCAAGCAACTTGAATTTTCAAACCACCTGGAAAACTATTGTTTTGCATTCTGTAAATCATTCATTCCTTCTAGATGAGACTTATAGACCGTATACATAATCCAAACCAAATAATTGGTCTGTAAAGGTTCCTTCCATTCCTTCAGTAGTTGTCTTCTTGGATTATTCTAAATCGTTGTTGTAAATATGAAAGATCATCCCAGTAGCCTGAATTGTCCATCATGAAGTACAGATATGTGGAACAAATCTTAGCACCATATAATATCATTTATTACACGATTCTGAATACTATTAAAATGGATAACATCGTAAATTCTATTTTATTTTGCAGATAATTTCAATGCATAGTTTTTGGATATTGCTTGTATTTTTTTATGGTGGAGAAGCTGAGTTCCAACATAATCGTATGCTTCATTTCTCGAATTTTTTTGAATTTACCGAAATATTATTTCAATAAATTTAGAATCTTTAAATCTGATCTAAAATTTTTTTTTTTTTTCATCTGGTTCAAAATAATAGTATTTTGTACGAAGTGCAACATTGTGAAATTACAGAATTTCGACAATACACTTGCATAATAACAAATGATAAGGAGCCATCTGATTGTACGTTGATGTTCAAAGATGACACTGAGAGGACAACAATCAACGATAATGGCTGTTTCACAGTTCAATGGCTTTTTTCTTGAAATATTCTTTAGTTGAACTAGCAACGATGTTTAACACAACAGCATCAGTACCAGTATAATAACAAGATGTATTTGCTAGGAGTCTCTTGCGATGTTTCTTGATATATTCAAATTTGAAATCAGTGCCAATGAAAACGTAATTCCAATTTTTTCAAACTTCTCTCGTTCTAGGAGAAGGATGCAACACGGAATGAGATACTGACATATTGTCCGTTGCAATGTCCAGAAGCTGAATCGGCGTATGTGATGTTGAAGCGTCCCTCGAACAATAACAAATGTTTGACTTTTTTCACATATAATGTTGTGAGACGTCAAAATGATTGGTTCCTGTGGCGATCCGGAAAATGTGTCTTTGAAGAAATACAGTTCGATATTGGTTGCACTTTCCCATTTAAGAAGAATATAAATTCGAATATAATTAAACGAAATATAGAAATTACAGTATGAAACCTCGAATATCTCAAAAATAGTAAGAAAAATAACTTCGATCTCAATCATTATCCAAAATGACTGATAAAGAGCATTATCAAGACAAAAACAATGACAAAGCAATGAGCGCTGATGTAATTAATGAAGATTTCTTTGGTCAGAGGCTGTTAAGAAAATCGAAATGCATTGTTACCAGGCAAACCGGAAGGTTTTAATTTGTATTTTTTAGTACGTAATATAGTTAGTATTATATTTGACTACTTCATGTGTTCACTTGATAATCTTACTGAAAAGCATATAAATTTAAAAAATGAACAATGCGCTTTAAATGCGGCATTTTCATTCATTGTTGATGAACAATTTTTAAAAGTTGAATAAAGGAGTTTTTCAAGAGCCCTCTTATTCAAAATTAAAAAATTTTCCTTGAAATGCTTTCACGTTTTTTTCGAAAATATAAAACTTCAAAAGACATTTTCAGTTTTTGCTGTTTCTGATTTCGACTTTCCTTATCGTTTGGAAATTGTCGAATCATCAGATCTCATAATGTTTCCTTAAAACAAGTGTATACTGTTTCAAATCTTAATTCGATCCAATTAAATTCTAAACAACTGTTATTGTTATCTGTTCATGAAAGCAATTACAAACAATATGTATATTTTCATATGTTACAACAAAGTGAGCATAACAACAGATGAGCGAATGTATTTCAAGAGAAGTCCTGAGCCTATAGAATTTGTGGAAACGAATTTAAAATATGAAATTTAAGATGATAATGATTTAAATACAGGCATCACAGTATTATTTTTCTTCCAGAAAATCCCGGTAAGGTTAATATATTCTCCTGAGTTAAAAGAAATAGCTGGATAAAAGCGAAATCGGAATGATTTTAGATATTTCAACACACCATCATTTCTTGCAGTTGTTCATTTAATCATATTTATTGTTGAAATAATAATAAAGTTCGATGGTATTGGTTTCCGCATCACCGATAGTGTCATATAAGTCAGACACTTTAATTGACGAAATTCCAAACCATACGAGTTGAAAATTCAAGTAATTTATGTAATCATATCATATGTTTTTTCTAAACAGTGCGAAGAAATGACGAGCATTAATTTATACTACCTACAAGGAAAACAGCACACACTGGATTAAATTTCCGTCACAGTTTTATCTCATGACCAAGTTTTAGAACTGTTAATAGTAATTAATGACTAAAAAACTGTCTTTTACTTAATTTCATCCCAACGGAAAGATTGACGTTACAATCGACAGGAGGAAAGAAAGAATTCCATCCATATATTCAAGACTGCACTCTCCGATTATAAACATGGACCAAAAAAAGGGCAAACAAGAAAAGCTAAAATATTCACATCGTTTATATGACTATTGCCTCTAATTTGAAAATTATTTTATAAAATCTAATTCGCAGGAGCAAAATCCACTAATTATTTCCTTTGTAGTTTCAAGTATACCGAAACATAATTTTTACAACATAAATTCGTGATAGAAAAGGATAAATTGCAAAATAACGGTTACTGAAGACGGTGAAATAGTTCCGAACTAACTTACAGAATACAAACTAGATATAAATAGATATAAACTATTCTATTAAAATTGCTACTTTTTGAATTCAATGTGCATTTTATTCCAGTCGCTAGGACCACATCAATATGTGTGTTATTCAGATTACTTAAAAGTGTGTTACATAAAGCAGATTGCATTCATGTAACATGTTAATATTAATCTCATTTCAAGCTTTTCTATCAAACAATCTTTCCTATCCATTTTTATCTGTTTTCACTCTAATACTAAAGATCACATTATGTATGCTCAGTATGACTTCAGTAGCTGCTTCTTTCAAATTTTTTTATTGTTGTGAATAAAGGAAATTCCCATACCAGGACGAATTCAAGAGCGAAACGAAGACTGGTGTCAAATACTATCACTGTCCATGTTTTTAAATTTACTGTATAAATATTACCCGAAAACTAAATTCATTCCTTGAAACCTTCGCTTGAACTGATCTAAACTCTGTTACCTACAACTTGTAGAGATTCAAGACGACAGTTTTTAGCCGTGAAGATTGAACCAAAAAGAGAACGCAGGCCACTACTTTTTCAGTTTAAACAAAACACAATAAACATCCAAAAAACAAAATACAAACAATAACTTTCCTTTTCTTTTGAATTTTTTCTTTCTTTTTCAGTTTGGTATATATATTGTTTTCCAGGAACCTAACCTTTTGTGGTATATCCATTTAAATATAGCAATTCCAATTGAACGTACTGCTCTGATTTTAGAATGAGATATTTTATAGTTGCAAAAAAAAAACTGGAATATACCGAAGTAAATTTATACCAAGAACGATGAATGAAAGATCAAAGACAATTCTGCAGTCCATCCTAATGTAATTACAAAATGCAAAAGAAAAAACGGAAAAAAGAAAAAACAAGAAAAAAGAAAAAGAAAAAACACATGGTAGAAGGAGAAAAAAAAGGAGTAAGAAATGTTGATAAATCTGAAAATACATATAAACTGCTAGGAGGACGTGTTGTTAACAAAACGGATTATATGATGTTTACACTTCGTGAATTCAATAAATTTATCGTACATTAATTAATAGTACGGGATGTAAGACGACGGTGATATTTTAAAAAAATACGATTCTCTTAGTCAGTACTACATTACGCTTATAACTACATCTTATTTAGAAGTTATTTTAAATTTCTGCTGAAGTTTCATGTCAAAAGTGAAGCTCATGCCTTTTTTCTGCATGCCTATAGTTCTGACCATCTCATCAACTCATTAGAGTAACAAACATTATAGTACAAATCGATATAGAATCATATATATGATTAAAAATTAGCAATAAAGTTGAAGAAATCAATGAACAGTTAGTTACAAGTGTGAGTATATAAATATGATAGCTTGTCTTCATCAATAAATTCAGCCACCAAAACCATACAGAGTACGTCCTTGACGTTTCAAAGCATAAACAACATCCATTGCCGTGACAGTTTTTCGTTTAGCATGTTCGCAATACGTCACAGCGTCACGTATAACGTTTTCCAGAAAAACCTATGAGATTCATGGAATTTTTGACGGCGAGATTTGACAAATAAAAATAAACGATTTAATATTATTAGAAACATATAATAATGAATAGATCCATGGTAATGTTACCTTTAATACGCTACGCGTTTCTTCATAAATTAGACCTGAAATTCGCTTCACGCCACCACGGCGTGCCAAACGACGAATAGCCGGTTTCGTTATGCCTTGAATATTATCACGTAGAACTTTGCGATGACGCTTAGCACCACCTTTCCCAAGACCCTTACCACCTTTTCCACGTCCGGACATCGCAAAAAGTTAGTTATCCTGAAACCAACGCTACTTATCTTGATAATCAGCGAACACCAATACACAATCCACCTTATAACACAACCAAGAAACAATTAAACTTCTGGAAAACGGGAAACCAGGGACAAAGAGAGACACATGACTTTGCGTCACTTAGACGGTATCGCAGCGATATTCCCAATCCCAATTTGAAGCTGCAAAATTCAATTGCCATTGATGCTGACATTGCTGGCAGGAAGGGAATTAATTATATACATTATGAAGATGCGACTCAAGTCCTGAGGTCGAGAAATTTTAAGGGATTGGCATGAGATTTTCGTTACTGTTGTCATGAAAGTTTTTTGTTTTGTTGTTTGACAGAGACGAATCCTGTTGAGAAGAGTTTTATTGGTTGACGGAACAGTGATTCTTCGTTGAACAGAATTATTAGAGAATATCCAAGTAAATTGATCACTGGGTCATTCTTCCCTTTACCGCTCGTTGAGAAGAATATTGAATTGTCGAACTGCTCCTGTTGCTACATCGATCTGTGCCGAACTTGAACTCGAACTCGGACTTGAACTTCGAAATGCCTTCAGATTCAAAATCCAGCCCTTTCAAATCCTCTCAGGGCTCCTCCTCCTTACTTGATCTTAACGTATCGCCCCATGATCGGAGCATTTTGGCGGTAAACATGTTTATCCTTTTAGCGGTAAACGTGTTTAACGGCTCGTTGGTTCATTTGATTTCGTCGACATCTTCCCGTTACTTAACTTTTATTTTTTGATTTTTCCGGACAATGTCACAATTTGCATCGTAACAGTGCATACATCCAAATTTCCATCTTTCATTCTGATATATATTTTTCATATTATCTTTCTCATATTATGGACATTACATCCGAATTTCGTCGTTGCCCTCTGGCTGAAAATTGAATCTTCATTATAGCTAATAAAGTTCTTCATTCGTAAAAAATTTCTCAGAGGTACATTACATTGAACTAATAAAGCCATAGAGGTGTCTTGGATAAGCGCGGTCGAAAGTTAGAAATATTCTATTTTTCAAGTATTTCAAGTACATTGCCTTCCAGATTGTTCGTTAGAATAAACTAAGAACTCCCATCGAACCGAATGTATTTGGTCGAATAAATATTTGTAAGATTGAAACTAATAAAGCAACTAAGCGACGGATTAAATGGTAAGCATTGTGTGAGTTATCAAAAATAAAGACACAAATAAACCCGTCCGATAGCCAAAATTTATCTCTTAAGCGACATGAGGTGGACCGTTTGGTATTTTGCGGGGCCAGCGGTCTTAAGCGACTGTTTACTCAGCAGTCTGAGTAAACAATTCCGCAATTAGTTTGTGGTGATGGTATGTTTGATGACATTGAACCGTGTGGTTCTGGTGATAATGTAGCGAGAGTCGGTATCCTCCAAGGTGTGGAAATTTTGAAATATATGAAAATCTAAAGAATGTAATGGTAGAAAAGTAATCGGATCAAACAGATCTTGCCATTTGTCACAGGAAGAGAGTATAAGGCAAAATCTACACTAAACCTTGGGAAAAAATGTCGCGTCACTGGACAAAGGCAAATATTTTTACTCTATCCTGACTGGAATCGTGCAGAACGGAACAATGTTGCAGGAATGTTAATAAAGCTATCGTTAATGACAAAATTCTGAAGGCCAATGGGTGAAAAATACAAGGAACGGTATGCAAATTTGATTTCTGTTAATTATTTCGCTTCTAAGATGTATATGATAAATTTTCCTGTATCTTGAGCGAGAAAATTTGATAAGATTTAGTATTAGTTTGTATGGAAAAGTTATAAGATATCTTCAATCATGCTAATCTTCTCTTATTCGAAACTGTTCTTAACTGTTGATTTTCCTCAGATAATCATCCCGTAAGTGCAAATGCAACTCATCCTAATTTTGCACTTGCAAGTCAAGACATATCAACGGCTATAAGTCTTGGATCAATATGGAAATATGTGAATTCTTGTATAAAAAAGTTATTTGTAAGTATAGTAATTTGATTTGCTTGCGAACGTTGAAAATGATACCGAAAATAATAATATTTCAGACTGTTGCAGCTAGAGAAAGTTTTATTATTGAATAACGCTGAAATAGATTTGGGCGACTTAAGACTCTGCTGTAGTTTTGGTAATTCATCTTTCATATTTGTATAAAATAGGTGCCGTTATTGTAATTTAAGGTCTCATTAACTTATTTAATTATTTGGAAGGAATCCCATTTTAGGTTCCAAATCAGTCCAATATTATTAAAGCATTTTTCTAATTATGTTATCAGTAAGCTCTTCACTGATATTTTCCAAATTCCAACTACTTCGGATAAAATATCAATTTCAAAACTTTGTTAAAAACAAATTGGTGCTTTATGAATTTAACATCAGTGTTATCATTCAGCTACTATTTTCAAAAAAGATTGGAATTTTTCTGCAATTAGATAAACTGTATTTTTTACATGCAATTCATTTCATTATTAGGTGTTCCTGATTCTTTGCGACCATTATGTTGGCGCCTACTTCTTGGATATCTACCTGTAGAACGTCAGCAGTGGCCCGTCTACCTTCGAAAGCAACGCGAAATTTATAACAGCCTTATTGAAGATGTAATCGTTCATCCTGACCAGTCATCTGTAGCGCCAGATCATAGGACTGCCGAAGATCATGTACGTCATTTTGTTTTATTCAGCTTATTATTGTTGTGTGGCAAAAATAATCCATACTTTTGCACGAAATTAAACAAAGAGACGGGATGTTCATATTACTATTTTCAAGGATTGAAGTGATGTAGCTTATCTAGATAAAGTATCATGGTTGATTACTATTCAGCAAACTAAGGAGTCTAATCAGGGGATATATTATTTGAATTATTTTTAGCCGTTAAACCTCAATCCTAACAGTCAGTGGAATAATTATTTCAAGGACAATGAAATATTGGCTCAAATAGACAAAGATGTTCGGCGACTTTGCCCAGAGATCGATTTTTTTCAACGAATTACTTCTTATCCACATAGGTTTGCTTTCCAGAGAGGAAAAAAAAAACAAAGATTTGTATCATCATGTTCATATTCATTTAAATGAATGCAGTTTTTTCTAATGCTGAATAATTTTTTTAAGGGCGGTTTCGTTTATGTATTTTTATTAAACTCCTTGCATATGCACTGTGAAATTTTCCTGAAAGATTGAAAAAGAAAATGTTCAGTACTTAATTTAAACTGAATACCGTTATGGCTGTTCTCATTGTATCAGCTATTAATGACATAATCTTTTGTCAAACGCAGTGGTGCAGGAATCTTAAATAGGAAAATCGTGGTTTCATCTGTTGACTGATTAGACTGCTACCGTCATTAGCTGTAAAACCTTGCTATGTTTTATTTTTAGATCAGCAGCAAAAATCAATTTGTCACGTCGTATTCGACAAGAAAACCTTTATTCTGAAGTTCCGTCAAGCAATCATTTCAGTGCAGGAAATGTTAGTTCTTTCCATTATATTAGCGGTTTGTCATATTCCGCATTTACTTTTTATTATTTTTTCGAATTCTTTAGTTTTCTTTTTTTTTTTTTTTTTTTTTCAGTTTATTGCTTCACCAACTAAAACAGCCAGCAAAGAATACTCCAATGTCGTTGACGAAAATGTTGAATACCATTGGCAAGTGGTTGAAAGAGTATTGTTCATGTACAGTAAACTTAATCCCGGTGTTAAATATGTTCAGGTTATTTTGAAATTATAAATGTACTGTTTCTTGGCTGAGACTTCTACTCATTTATTTATTAACCGACTGGAGATTATTGTAACTTTTAAGGGGATGAATGAAATTATGGGCCCATTGTATTACGTATTTGCAAGTGATGCAGACGGCGAATGGGCAGAAGCGGCTGAAGCGGATACATATTACTGTTTCCAATTGCTGATGAGCGAAATTAAGGACAATTTCATCAAAACTTTGGACACTTCTAACTGTGGCATTGGTAATTTTATTTAATCTAGCAGTGTTATTCATTGAGCAGAGTGAGGGCAGAATTGCACGCTGAATCCATCCATTAAAAAAAAAAAAAAAGAAAAAAAAAAACTATGGTTCATTCCTCAACTTACATTATTTAGTATACATGTTAGCTAGAATTTGGTGAATCACATAACCTCAGCTAAAAAATATTTGGCAGTTTCACCTCAGATTTCTAAATATTTTCATAATTCTCGCTGAATTTCGTAAAAACCACAATTAAGACTTGCACTTTTAGAGCATATTTTATGTTATTTAATGAATAAATAAAAGCTCGATTTCTCTTTAAGATGTTCAAATAGTTTGACTTGTGGAAGAAAAGTATCTCTTGAATTCCCTGGCCTCTGTTTTGATGAATTAAATCATAACATTACGTTATCTGCATTACAGAGTCTCTTCTGGTAGAATTTTATGGAATACTGAAGAATTGCGACCCTGAATTGTATAATCATCTGGTCGATGTGGGCATCAAGCCGCAGTTCTATGCATTCCGCTGGCTTTCTTTACTTTTATCGCAAGAATTCCCCCTACCAGGTGAATATCTCTTTTTTTGATATAAAATTCATTATTTCTTATAAGAAAATGATCTGGAAATATTTAATTTGCAGATGTTATTAATATATGGGATTCGTTGTTTTCGTCACCTGACCGTTTACGATTTCTCCATTGGATATGCTTAGCGATGCTGGAGAAAGTTCGTGTGCCATTGCTTGAAGGAGATTTTACAGCATGTCTAGAAATGCTCCAGGTATATCATATGTGTTATTAAGAGATGCAAATTAACTATTTGGGTTATCATTTTTTAATTTATTCCCGACTTCCATTAATGGCGTTAACTGTCATTTAAATCGGAAATGATATGTTACTGATCTTCGTTTTACGTTTCCATTAGCATTATGTTCAAAATTCCTGATGAAAATTCTGATTATACCCACAGTAATATGTACGTACTCAGAGCAAGAGCTGTGTTTTAGTTTGATGAAATCTTTTTTTTTTTTTCTCAAGTTAAATTAGGCCAAAATATCAGTACACGTAATAAAATGCCGTTTTCGGTGAATATCTTGAAGAATGATCAGCTTCCAGATGTATAGATTAGTTTCCTTTTCAGAATTATCATGAAACTGACGTCGGGGAATTGATTGTAATTGCACACAAGATGAACGAAGGGTGCTATTGTTTCAAAAACTCGTGTAAGCACAGCATGAGGAGTAGTGTTTTGAAATTGGAAATGAATCCAACTATCAAAATTGCCAGTGCCTTCTTCAATGTACTAAGGACATTGTCAAAGAAATAATGATTTGCTACTATTGTTCTTTCACATTTATTTATTTCTTTCTGAATATTTCGATAGATATTTTTGGACGAAATATCATTCGAATATTCTTAGTCGAAAAGAAAAACATTTCAAAAAACATTTTAAGTAATTAAGAAAATAAATAGTACTGTGCATAATCAGTACGGAACTGTTAGTATGCCGGTGCCGTATACCACATGTGTGGTCCTTATGAATTTGGAAGGAACTTTATGCACTAGACGTGAAATTAATGTGCAGTTAGTTAATAATAAGTAAACATTTAGCTCTGTGATCATTTAATCATTTTGAAAAATGGTACGATAATTGGTATAGATAAATGAAAAGGTCCAGCGTATTTATTGAGGAATGTACATCACTTCTATGAAAATACAGAAATGATATATATAAACACAAGTTGGACAAAAAAAAATTTGCAGAAGAAATATGAATAAATAGGAAGTATATATCTCGATAATTCTCTAACTACCACGAATTCTTTGTATCATCATATGAAGCATTTATATTGTTTTCTTACATTCACCTTATGGTCATTCAAATATGTCTCTTTTAAACATAGATTGAAGCCGGTCATGTTCATGTCTCACTTTTATACCCTTTCTCATGCAAAATTTATTTCCATCAGTTCTAGATGTATAAGTAAAAACGGTGTTATCAGCATGGTTTTGTAGAATTTAACTTTATTTGATTATATACGTCATTTGTCATTACATTAATTATCCGATACTGTGTGTATCATATTTATCTATTATTTAAAGTCCAAAGCGTGGTGGTCGATTGGTGTTGTCACGCTCTCTGTTGATGAACTTTTCCAGCAAATCTTTAGGATTTTTCAATGTAATGACATCATTGTATTAGTTTTCTGACAATAATGTGTTCATTAGTATTATCAACAGCTGCCTGCAAAGAAAGCATTGCCTTAACTGAGTACTTATTAATTTGTTATATTTTGTTTATTCTATAATTCTATGTGATATTTTTTGATTTAGCTCCTTCCCTGAAATATTCATACATTTGTATTTTGATTCAGTAATTTGGAAATGCATTAAAATATTGATTTCATTGACATATACTTCAAGAAATTCCGTGATTTTTGCCCATCGGAATATCATTTTAATTATTTTCTTAGTTTGAAGAATCTACTGAAATAGTTTGTTTGTTCTGAGTGTGATTATAGAAGTGATAAATGGAACAACAAAAAGGTGGTTGCCATTTTGAGCTTCCTATAATGCAATTTGGATCTGTTACCGAGGTGAAAAATATTTTGGTAAATGGTCGTTTTTCTAATTCAATCGACGTTGGAAATGGATAGGGTGAATCAGGCAAGATATTGTAAAAGTTTGGAAGTGTATACGTATGGTTTGTTTGATGACAGTATGAGTAAAAGCCATATTTTTGCCGTAGTGGCAAAGCGGAGTTTATTGAGGTTGAGTTTGCGGTACTTTGTTTCTCTTCAGAAGTTTCTTTCACATTGTTTCAGTCTTAAATTTGAAAAAACGACCATTTGCAATTGTCAACAAAATGAGCAACGAGTTCAAACAAGGGAATAGTAGTACAACTCCAGCTGCAGTAAACGGTCAGAATAATCCAACGCAGGGTGTTGCAACACCACAACAAAAAACTGTCGGACGTGTTCAAGGTTCCACACCATCCGGTGCGTTTGTTTTATTTTTCGACTTTGACTTTTCCTTAGTAATTTGTCGTCAAAATAAACCTGCTGTTTCAGGTTCTATTTCAAATTCAGTTACTACACAAAGCGTTGCACCTCAATTTGCTGTTGCCACTCCGCACAATGTAACACATAACGCTAATCCAGAGGTTTTTAATTTTTTCTTGGTTTGATAAGGTCAGTGCTTGATATCAACCTGTTTGTCTTGCATTTAGTAAATGAAGAATCGCAGTTTTATCTTTTTTTTCGAAAAATCGAAGCATTGGTAATGCTATTTTTAGGTGCTATCTGTCTTCGAATGCCCAGTTTGCATGGATTATATGATGCCACCTTATCTGCAGTGCCAGAGTGGTCACCTTGTATGTGGCAATTGCCGTCCCAAACTGACATGCTGCCCTACCTGCAGGGGTCCAGTTCGTACGTTTCTTTACTATTCAATTGATTTATGTTGTTAGAGTTCAAGTGTTTTCTTTTTTCTCCAGAGAAAGGAAAGAGGATGCATGAGATCATTTTTTAGAATTTGGCTAGTATAATTACTAATTTTCAATGCATTTTATCTAATGCTATTTACAGCAAGTGTTCGAAATCTGGTATTGGAAAAGATCGCAAACACAGTTATGTTTCCCTGCAAATTTGCAGGTTCAGGTTGTCCTCTTACATTTTCACACGTTGAAAAAGTGGAGCATGAGGAGCTTTGTGAGTTTCGGTAAGCATTCTTTGCTTCTGTTCTGGTCCTAGTTCCTTTTTGTAGAGAAATTGGGGTTCCTGCTATGAAGCAAGTATAATATTTACTTTAGAAGCTTACACTGTACTCTCATTTTTAATAACATTGTACATCTTAGTTGAAAGCATTTCTATGTTTGTTTACCAAGTACTATTTTACATCCTCTACTGTGCATATTTTTAGTCCATATTGTTGCCCGTGTCCCGGTGCATCATGCAAGTGGCAGGGAAGCCTTTCGGAAGTTATGGGACATCTTATGAAAGTTCACAAGTCTATTACTACTCTACAAGGTCAATTTCTTCTTCGTTACTTTAAGAAATACAAAAAAGATTTTGGTGTTCACAGTATATTTTTCTGTCTGTATGTGATTTATGTTAAAAATAGAGTAGTATTTCAGCAGTTAAAGAAAATAAAAACAAATATGTAAATTACGGTTACAATTGGTTAATACTTTATGCAAAATAATTTTTATGTTTCATTTCTTTCTAATAAACCATGGAAATTTCTAATAAACCATGACTTTTTCTGCTTTCTAATCATGAGTTAAAAATTAAAACTCACATATTTCCGTTATTTAAAGCTAATTGTAAAGAATAAGCATTTGAATGAATTTTAATTGCAGGTGAAGATATCGTCTTTTTGGCCACTGACATCAATCTACCCGGTGCTGTAGACTGGGTAATGATGCAGTCTTGTTTCGGTTATCACTTTATGCTCGTGTTAGAAAAACAAGAAAAGTTCCAGGATGGCAATCAGATGTTCTATGCTGTTGTGCAACTGATTGGCGCTAAAAAAGAATCCGAGAATTTCATGTATCGGTGGGGAATTCGTTGATTTTAGTTTCACGCGATAGTTTTTTTTTAATATAGAGTTTGAAGATGCGGCTTTATTTTTCTAATGTTTCACTCCGGTTCATTTGAAAGTTTCAATGATTTAAAAACTTGTGTTTCCCAAAGGATGATTGATACGTAGGGCGTTCTAAAAACAATTTTGCACAAGAAACTTAAAGTTGATTGCCAATAGTATTTTATATTAGACCACGAAATGGAATTTTTTGACAGATGACTACTCCAGAATAATTTTACTGTTTGCAAAGCAATTTTGGAGTTTTATGATAAATAGTAGTAAGCATCATTGGGCTAAGTTCAGGAATTTACCTCATGCCACGGAAAATTTTAATACGGATGAACAAAACTAGTCGCTTTGAATCCGTTTGAATAGAGGCACAATATATGAAAGAAAAATTGAATTGAATTTCAGAACAACAAATTATTTTGGATTCCATATATGGAACTCTAATTTTTTTTTCTGTTTACAGGCTTGAATTAGCGACACACCGGCGTCGTTTTAGTTGGGAAGCGTCCCCGCGTAGCATACATGAGGGTGTAGCACATGCAATATCTCTATCAGATTGTATGGCATTCGATAGCCAAACAGCCCAGTTGTTTGCTGAAAATGGTAATCTTGGTATCAATGTTACGATATCCATGGTTTGAATTTATTCAAAATTAAGCCGTTATTCGATGTCATGATGGAGAAAAAATGGGGAGAAGTTCAGTACTATGTTTATTTATGAATTTATGCTTTCAATTATTATGAATAGCAGCGGCAGTATTTATGAACAGCCTTATTATAGCGTAGCGCACATTAAACTACCTCAGACGCAAGGTACAGTGAGGTTATACTTCATATTCCCACGTGTTGCACTTGGTATATATGAGTGCAGTGAAATTGCCCTTTTTAAAGGCAGTCTATTTGCGAATTCTGTTTAGCACAAATTCTGAAAAGACAAATGAAGGTGAATGTTTGATTTGAGAATTAAAGTTTGATGGGAAAGCATACTTTTACGTTTGAAATTGGTTTCATGTGCGCTGATTTTGTAATTTCTAATGCGAGAATCTCTGTCTATATGTGTTGTTAAATGATAATTATCATGCTCCCAACTTCATTCTGATTATTTCCTGTTATCATGATATTTCCAGTGCACTTACGAAAAATTGGGTTGAAATCATTTTTTCTTGATAAGTCAAGGTTCTGCCAAAATTGGATATTGTTATCACGCGTAACAGTCATTAATCTTAAGTGATCTTCAAATAACCATATATCTGTATCAAATTAGTTACATCTTCCGTATTTTCCTTAGCTCTGATCTGTGGATTCCCTTTTATTTCAGTGTTTCACTCTAGTTTGCAGTCGTAAAAGTATACGGCAGTCACAGCACTCCTTATTTCGTCTTCTTTTATTTATTAATCCTATACATGTTTTAGTGCTAAAGAGATCATTTTTATAGAAAGATGCAAACCATATTTAAGATGGAAATTCTGACTTCAGAGTATGGAGAGCAATTAATTTTATTAGTTCTTGTTGAAAGACTATGTTTGAATTTCTGGTGTAATTTAGTATATTCTCGAAATGACCATTCTCTGTCAGTATTTGGTAAACTGTCTTCTATCATTATTCTTCATATAGAGCATATCCTGCTTATCAGATTATTCCATTATTGTCCGTTGGTCAGGATAAATAATGATAGAAGAGAACAGGGCAGTTGTCGAATTCGGATGTTGTATTTTTGTATATATGTAGTTTGCTTATGTTGTTTATATTTGTATCGAGCGATGGTAGCATGCGACTGGCATTTATCGTGTATAAACGTTCCTGTTTAGACCATATTTAACTAA
Source organism: Onchocerca lupi (assembly GCA_028564675.1). Lineage (NCBI taxonomy): Eukaryota > Metazoa > Nematoda > Chromadorea > Rhabditida > Onchocercidae > Onchocerca > Onchocerca lupi. Next base: position 44,878 of record JAOVVO010000407.1, on the reverse strand, counting down.
TGATCATTTGTTAAATTAGTAGGCATTCAATCTTCATCTTTACTGATTACTCGAAAGGCAAGAATTTGAGCTGAGAAATCAAATTTTTACTGAACATAAAATCTAAACAGTGCGATACCTTCCAAACCAAATTCAATACAGTCGCCAGATTTTACAGCCGTTACACCTGATGGCGTACCCGTGAGGAGCATATCACCTGGCTCCATGGTAACATATTTCGTTAGAACTTCAACCAGAGTTGGTATATCGAAAATCATGACATCGGTTCGACAGCGCTGCTTCTCTTCGTCATTTATGCGACAAAATAGCTCGACGTCGTGTGGATTGGCAATTTTGCTGGCTTCGATGAAAGATCCTACTGGACATGATGTGTCAAACGATTTCGCCAAAAACCAAGGTGTCCCTGCCTTCTTCGCTTCATCCTGAAAATTAAAAGTTGCAATTTTCATTCTTGAAAATTGCACTCTATTGAAGTCAGCTTTCCACGCAATACATCAGATATTGACGTTGCAGTGGCTCAACAACTTCATTACTCCAAGGTTTATTAAAGCAATCGGAACCTGAAAAATGGAGCTTTCAGATAGCTCCAAAGAATTATTTTGTCCCGAATAAAAGAATCTGATGACAAATGACCTGGAAGTCCCGAGCTGTCATGTCCAAGGCTACCGTGTATCCACCAACATAGTTAAATGCTTGCGAGGATGGAATATTTTTCGCTGTCTTACTGAAAATTACACCAAGTTCCACTTCTTGATGTAATATCTTACAACCAGGTGGTGCGACGATAGGTTGTCCTTGTGACACATAACTGTTTGTTGATTTCATGAAAAACAATGGTCTTTTCGGTATCGTATTTCCCAACTCCAAAGCATGCTCCTATAAAATCCATCCATTAATTAAACTCTTCTAATTCATTACATTTATAAGAATGAACTCTACGCATAACCTTCTAAAGCAAACAAACCTTATAATTCCTGCCAACACAAACAATCTTTTTCCCAAGAACACGAAAATTTGATAGCTGAACCACCATATGTCGAGCAGACGTTGACTGCTGGATAAATGAGAAGTTCGAGCTGATCAAACAAAGCGCCTGTTCGTTGGGAATTTATGAAAATGCTGTGTCTAAATAATATCAATAATTAAATTTCTTCGTAAGAAATCAAGGAAATCATTGTTGCATACTATGAAGCAATATCCAATCGAATAATACAATATACATTGTCTTGCGAATACTATCATAATATGATTGGAAAATTAGATTTATTAATTCATATTCATATTCCTTAAATGATTTATTAATAGCATGAAAAAGAATTTCCATGTCAAATGGAGTATTTCTTATATTTTGAAGCAATTGTGCTGTGCTATTTTCATATCATTGAACGCATCTCTTAAAAACATAAACAATAAGTGTTAACTTTTTAAAATTACTAGCAATAACTTGCAGAGGAAAAACTTATTATTATTTTTGTGCACGATCCTTACACAAAAAATTGATCAGAATATCTGATCGTTAAACGGATAATAAATGCTGAATCAAATAACGACGAGATTATTACTTATCATGATATTTGATAATTGATCGGCTTCTTGTCAACTATTTTCTGGATTAAGAAATATTTTTAGAAATATTGATTTTTAGGCCTGTTTTATTTTCTAATTTTTCACTTGAAATTATTATAAAATATAAGATCTTTTTTTCTAGTTTATACGGTTTCAATAGTGTTAGAAAGGATTCAATTATATATAGCTAAATAAGCAGCCTTAAATAAAGACTGACGTTTTATGCATGCAAAATTTTCCTGGAAATTATCTGATTGGAACTAAGCTGTAATTGACATGACTTACGCTATTAATAATTTGTTGCCATGATCAAGCTCTTAGAATTTTTTCTTTCGCTTTTTATAGATTCAAAACAGTACGATATGCTTTCAGGAAATAATTCATACTTGTCACAATACCTCATGCATTTTTTTCTTTTCTAGAAATTACTCGGAAATAATTTCCAATCATTATTTCCATTTCAAAAGTTTATCTATTGCAAGAAATAAAAATTTAGATGAAAACTAACAATTTAATTCAAAAAATTTGATAGACAGATGAATCAAGTAAGCAAAATCCTATTCTTATCTAGAAATTATGTTCATCATTATATAGCAAGTAAGTTTCCAAGCAACAAAAAAAGAACTTTCTAACATCATTATTGCAAACGATTAATAAATAAATAGAGAAATTGTGCACATGAAACTTGAGATAAGACTTATAAAGATAAGATAAGACTTATAAGACTTATAAATTTATTTGAAGTAAACAAATAAATATATCAAACACTACATAAATTTCTAAATATTGATATGATGGAAAACAGTAGGAAAATAAAGACGAATTCAGCAAGCTTTTTATTTTCAAAAGCTTTAAAATTTCGAATTCACTTTGTTGTGAAAAAATATATATATATATATTGTAATTTTAAATAATGCTTTTAACCAAGGCCAGAACGAATCAAATTTGTACGAAATTTTTTTTTTTTTTTTTTTTTTTTTTTTTTTTTTTTTTTTAAAGCTTTTTTTAGTTTATATTGTATAGAATGCGATTAGCACGGAAATCTGGAAGGATACTTGCAATCATTTCCCTGCTAAGAATCATCAAATTAATTTCATTTCGTACATTTGAAACCCTTTTAGGAACGCCATCGTATTTGATATTATTCCGGTAAGTATTTGATAAATGGCTTCCTTCAACACACTCAACCACATTTCGTGCTCCATCTTCCTGAAACAAATTCTTTCTTTTTAGATTTCAAAGATGTTCTTGCATTTTTTTTTTCGAATTAAAAATCTGTATAGTTTCATTATCTTTCAGAATAAGAAATACATATGAGCGGAAATGCAACTGAAATCAGCACAGAGTTCAGAATTTGTAATTGGCCCAAAGATCTTTTTGCAAAGTGCCTTTGGTCCGCAGAATTTTTTAACTAAAACTTATTTTATCTGTTCGAAATTAGTGAAATTAATAATAAATAAAGACGTACAACTTGGGTAAGGAATCGAGAGACTTGCATGGTTTTTAAAAATTTTCGCATTCGCGACGAGATATTACTACTAATCGCTGTATTTATAGCTCCAGGATGGACGCTAATTGCTTGAATCCCTTCGATACGATCAAGGTAACAAGCCAACACTGCTGTTGCTAATTTTGACCTACAAATCACCTCGCTTGGTCATTTTTCAACTTTTTTGTGTTCAAAAAATATCAAGTCATTCATATAAATTATGACAAGTGAGAACGCGAAATTTAAGCAACCTGGCATAACTGAGCCATCCAGAAGTACGACTGGACGGTGAAAACATTTTCTGCAGGCAATCATATTTCGAAGGTATCTTCGGACACAGAAATCTAAATCAAATATAAATTAAAATTTATGATTTTTCAATTTACGAATTTCATTCAGAATTGATCAAAACATATCTTGTAGCATGTTTTATTGCATGTCATTCCTACAAATCAGATGATTCACGGAATCAAGCACAAATAAAGAATACAAACCTCTGTTCTCCGAAAAATCATTAATAATTTGTAACCTTTCATTAGGGGTTACAAATTATGATTCATTCAGATAATTTACAATGAATTTAATTGAAAGTAATAGAATATCTTGTTATATTCAACTTGAAATCCAAGGAAATTTATGGTGTTTGAAAATGGATCTGCTCCCATAGTAAGGAAAATGGATAGGATTCGAATGCCCTTTTTAAAAAATAAATCTGGTATGAGTACACCAAAAATACGGGAAATTCGAGTTCATGATAAATAATAACATTTCCTGTTTTGGTTGCACTGTAAAATTTGTTTGCACTTTGTGCAATGGATAAATGCCGATTGAAAATAAATCGACCCACTTTCGATTCGAAGTAAACGGATGGAATTTTTTAAGCATTTCGAACAAAATGCACAAATTTTTGAAATACTTAATCATTTCATTCATATCTTCAAAAAATCCAATGAAATCTTATCCCAGTTGAGAACAATTCAATTAATAAATGAATTGAACTGAAATCGTTTAATGAATCCTTAAGATATCCGCGTTAGTAGTACTCGGAAATTGTCTTTATGAATTTCCTAAATACTTAATCAGAATAATCAATAATCCTGAACAGCATTCAGGAATTTATAATAAAGACAATCGCTCGCTCTCTATGCCTTTCTCTCTCTCTCTCTCTTCTTTTCACTGTTCTTAGAATTTAATTGTTTAATTTCTGCTCTCTCCGAATTGTCATAATTTAATAATTAGCCAAGGATGAAATTAGGGTAAGAAAAGATCAAATATCAAAAAAGTTTTAGTTTACTGATCGTGATAATCTCGGCTTATGTTTCTTTATTTCGTTTCTCTCCATAACTCTATTCTTTTAATAAAGTTTGCATGAATTACTTGTATAAAATAGACGTAAGTGTAATAATTTTGACTCCTTCTTTCGGCGTTGCAACACCGATTAGTTCGTTTAACAAATAGAATTGCGACAGATAATTCACCTGAAATTCGGATTTGATAAAATTCCACAAAAATTTGCGATTATACTGTGCGTATAATTTTTCTAAAGATTTGTAAAATAATAGCAAACAAATTTTCCAAATGAATAAACCGCAAATAAATAGGTTGGATAGTTGGTAAAAGTATCATTCCATCGTGATAATAATATTTTTTTTTTCAAATATAAATCACCAATTTTAAAAAAAATGGATCAGAATAAGGGCGATTCATGAATGAGAAAGCAATAAAGTAGTAGTAATATCACACCTGAAACGTAGTATCAAATCCATCCTTTGTTTTGAATAATTTTGGTAGCAAAACACCAGCATTTAAAATAATTATATCATAACATCTGCAATGATTCATCATCATTGATGTCGATAAAACTTGGAAGCATCTTTTAGTAAATGGAAATTTTTTCCCTTCTAAATAACAAAAATAGTTTAACTTTTTTCTAGCAATGAATCGATTAGTGCTTGAAACAGAATGATGTATTTGCACTACGCTCATTTCAAATTTCATTTATATTTCAGTATGCTGTGATGTATATTGGTCGGATAATAAAGGTTGCTTTTTTAATGATAATTATAAAGCAAATAATTTCGAGATTTTGATGGTTGTATAGTGAGCCTTTTCTAGGATCTCAAAATCATATTCATTGATAAGATACTAAGAAGAGGAATCAACGGGTTCAAATTCGAATTAGAAACCTTTCTTCTAATCTTTCTTATTAAATTTAGATTCTCTTTTTTAGCTTTCTCATGCAGATTGTATTTTATTTTTTTATTTGTTGTTTAATTTACGCTTCGCCTCTAGTTCCTTCATTCAAAAGAATGGGGAACTTTGAAGAAATTACAAAAACTTGAAACATTAAAATTTTGAAATTTTTCTTTCTTTTGTTCTCTAACATAATGACACAGAGAAATGTGACTTAATTACCTCTTCTGAGCAATAATCAAATTAACACTTTTTGAAACTGATGATAGTTCACTTAGATCAATAATAATGAAATCAATGAAGACGCTATTACCCTGAAAATTATCTGAAATTTTTTAACATTACGGCACAAAACATCGAATTTGTGAAGTATTTTTCTTCTCTGAGAACGTAACTAATAGAAATACAAATAAATTTAACAAGTTACATAGTCAAGGGAACAGAATTTTGCTCAAACTTCATACTATCGCCTTTTAATTCTTGCTCTCGTTAGCTAATTTCAAACAATTTGGAAACAAATTTTTGTTATTTAAAAAAAATTTTGAAAATGACAAATTTCGTCGTACAATTATTTTCGTCAATAATATTCTAGTTTATTGTTAAAATTAAACAAATTTTGATGAAAATCAAGTGAGTATAACGATATAAAATCACCAACCAATCGGTTAACTATGGATGCACAGGCATTTTTCGCCTTTTCAATGTTACGACATGCAATGGTAACGCGATAACCCTTGGCACATAGTTGCAATGCAGTATGATAACCTTAACGTATATTTCAATTTTTTAATCAATTTAATCAATCTAAATGTTATATTATTCTTTTTGATGATTTAACCGTCAGTTGACTGAAATAAATTGTAAAAAATTGATAGCATGAGCTATTTATAGGAAGGCAACTAATGAGGAATATTCATCTGATGCCTAAACAGTTCTGTTGTTTTGAATTTGTATTACACTCTTTGACTGGTACAATTCATTTCTTCTATGATTGACAAAGCTTCACAGAGTTTACTATAAATTTGTCATTTTTACGAATGACTAATCCTTGATGAATTGGTCGCAGTTGACGCCTAAGCGGATAACTATTGGTCATAAATTATTGAAATCTTTTGAACTTTCATTTCCGACGATTCCGTTGTACACTGAGATGCGATTATAAGTCACTCCTGCATCATGCCAAAGTTCTAGGCTATATTTCTCGCGCAAAGCTCATATAATCGATATAAAAAAAGGAAAAAAATACGCTTACATTTCAATGTGAATGATCACAGTAGAAATCAAATTATTTATGCCGAGATAAAAGTCTCGGCCTGAATTTATTATTGAAATGATGAGAAAATGTGCCAGACCTATTCCCTGATTTGCTCCAGTGATGAGAACAGACCGTTGTCGATGGTGATCGGTTGCCATTTGATATAAAATGTTTTTAGTAAATTGTACAGCTTATCTCCAACAACGATATAATGAATATATGATTTCTATTTATATAGATGAATAGAAAACTTATGTATATATATATATATATATATATATATATAGATAGATAGATATAGATATATGTTTCATCGGTCAAATATATATATCAGACAAATGAGAGGCCGCTCCGCCCTTTAACGCTAAAATAAGGGTTTGATTGAAAGACGTTTTGGGGTAAAATATGATCAGGTAAAAATTTAATTTACTTCTCTATCTTCTTTTTCGTTCTGATCAAACTCTCCTTATGCATATATTTCTTCCTTTTCGTTCTGATCAAACTCTACCTATGCATATATTTTTCTTCATCTATCACCATTTTTCATGCTACATTGCACTCATAAACCTGATTTGCAACAGTAATCTCCTACTAGAACAATCCTGATTAACATTTCCACCACTTCTGTTTATTTAACATTTTTCACTACTTAATTAATTTGATAATAGCCACAATTAAAACTGGTTTCAAAGTTACAAGTGAAGATAAATCATAACATTCCAGAATATAGTCTAGTTCCTGATCTCTCCTAATTAGGATTACTATGATGGAACTGGACAAATAGAAGAGCGAAAATATGATTCGGAGAAAGAAGTCCAAACAACTAGCATATCATGTCTTTCTCGAAATCCATTGCAGAAGGAATTTCTTATTCTTAGTAAGTGATAAAAGATGACCATGTTTAACAGATAACCATTCTAATCAGCGTGCTTTATCAATAGTTGAGACTTCTCCGTATTGTAAACAATTATCAACAGATGAAATATTGCTATTGCGAACAATTACCAATAGATGAAACATGGATCATGTACAAAGAATAATTAAGCTGAATATTCAAGAAATTGTGGTATACCCTGCTATCTTTCAATTATTGAGTGTTATATGAATAGATTACAAATTAGTCCTTTATTGGGCAGGAATAAAAAAGTATATTCATTTGCGGCATAAATAGAGAATGTTTGAACGGCATTTTGGAAATGGATCTGGATGAATTTCAATTTTTTGAAAACCAGCATCACCGAGCAACTGTTTGGCTTTTTCGCATCCCCACATTGCACCAAGTCCCATTGCATCTGGAAACAGTAGTGGAATAAATTTGGCTAAAACAAAAATAAATATGAAAATAAGCTACCCACAACTGAACAACTGCGCTTAATGTTTCAGGGCAATTTTCAGACTGCATTTCATTGTGTCGTATGAAAATTCGAATTTAATTTCATAATAATTGTAACATTTCCGATCTTTCCCGAAAATCTGGTGTTGAAATTTTTGCAATTCAATAAAGACTCCTACTTCCAAAATTATCGTGAATGCGAAAATAATCTAGAAAATCTTTCACTGTTCTGATCGATTACTGGTGATGATCAACAATTACTTATGACAAAATTCCAACGAAATATGTCGAATTTTCATTCTAAACTACAAAGTTAACTTCTCGCTTTTTGTGTTATTGAACATAAATAGAAAAGAAGAAGCAAAGTAATCCGAACTGAGGTATTTTAAAATAATCTGAAAAGATGTTTTTCAATAAGAATAAGTTGGAAACCATGCATAAAAATTGTTCCGGAAGTTTTTTTTTTTTGCGCCAAAGTTTTATATTTGTTCATTGTTCTCTATGCTATTCAACAATGATATCGATAAATACAATAAATGGCTTGCTGAAACTGCTAAGCCTTATTGATATTCGAATACTGTCCAGGTTCACGGCACTGCGAAAGTTTTAGCTTTAAACCACGACGAGAAGTAAGGTATTCGCCAGAAGAGTTTTCAATTATAAAAAATAAGAAAAAAATAGTAAGGGGATTAATGTTGTTGCAATTTACACAGGTGGAAAGATAATGTTTACCTTCAGAGTTCATTCCGACCGGAAGACAATGCGACAGTGATACGCCATACATGAATGTGGATCCATCCATTTCCTTATCTTTATAGACATTGCTTGTACCATCAATTTCAATCATCGAAAATAGACCATCTGGTTTCAGAACTCGATATATTTCTTTCAAGCACTGAAATATGGAATCAAGGAAGTTCTTTTTCTTTTATTTATTGGCATATGTTTTAATAGGCATTGTACCTAAGAATCTACTCAAAAGTATACTCCGCTACTGAAGAGAAATTGAAATGTGAGATGGCCTACGCGATCAGGCCTTGTTTGGTCATGGCAAGCGTCGAACATCATCACCCAGTCAAACTTCTCCGTCCACTCATCCTTCATCATCTGACCATTCATTTGCATGTATGATACATTATCGAGGCCAGCATTAGCTTCATCTCTTTTCTTGTTCGCTCCAACAACGGCGTCAAGCGAGAGATCGATTCCCGTAAAAAAGCACTTCGGGAAATGACTTCCTAAAAACTATTAACATTAGCTTCTAATGTTAGAAATTAAATAACACCGTGCGGTACGCTGTACCGAAAACAGATTAAGCATATGGTTTGTGCACGGTGTTTTTGATTCTTGCGATATCGATGCAGACGAAAAAGTCATACCTAATTCAGCAATATGCATTCCTCGACCACAACCTATATCAAGAGCCTGAATTCCACCCTCTTCCAGTTTACTTTGCATTCCTGTTGCAGGTACAAATTTGCTGATTATAGCGTCTTTATGTGTAGCTTCCGAAAATGCTGCCATCCTTTTATCAAATTCATCAAACATTTTGTTGTCCATCCCTGAAAATAGTTTCAGTTAACAGTAGAATTCACCGCTTTCATTTGCTTGAAGATTTTATGAATTATTGAATCTTATCAAGTGTTAGGAATTAAATTATGGAAAATTAATATCAGGTAATATTCACATAATGAGCTATTACTACTATATTTTTTACTTTAAGTTTGAAATTTCTCCTAAATAATAAAAAATTCTTTAATATATAATAATGCAGGGAAAAAAACGGTTCAGCAGTTTGCTGACACAAAATTAAAAAAACTGCAATAAGTAAAGAAGCGGTATCAGCATTTTGATGCACTTGCATTTGAATAGCAATCAAAAGCAGAGAGGTGAAAAAGCAATATCAAATGAGTGGTGACAAGGAATGCATTTGTGATTTATGATAACGAAAAAAAAGGAAAAGTGAGAAAAATAGGAAGCAATTGGATAAAGAGAGATGGAATAATATATGAAAATGAAACTGTGGACGTGCCTAGTCTTATCAAAGCAAATCTAAAATGCATTTAGATATGACGAGCCAGTCAAGCAAATGTGCAAACATAAATATGCTTCAGGAGCGATTTTTACAAGATCCAATAAAAAATAAAAAATAAAACAAAATATTCAAAGCACCTAACGGTCCATCGTTTTTGAAGAGCCCAATGACAGAAGGATAGGCCTTGGCACACATGAGAATAAACTGTTGGAAGACGAGTAATGGATTCGGTTTATCGCCACAGAGATCCTCAATACGATCCTCACTGATCCAGAATTTCTTGCCACTCTCATCCACCTCAATAAGCTTACCACAAGCCATGAGACATAACCATTCGCGCACATAGCTAAAATTTTCCAATTCGAGATTGGAAGCATAAAAATTAATATATTTCGAAAGCTAAGAATGTTTTATTACCGTTCTCTCATATTGGCTTTTTCAGCGATTATTATTGAAGTGGCTGGTTTATTCTCAGATGATATAGCAGCAAGGGTATTGAATAGCTGAAGCTCATACCCCATGACAAGTCCCAGAGAGAGCATTCCATCGTTCAATATTTCCTGCAATTACTCATTATCGATATAATTGAAAAGCCTGCATTTTTTGGATCTCATAGCTTCTATGCTCTTCGATGAGATCGAAATGGCATATTTCAGATTCAGTAATTCATCGCTTCATCAATTCCATCTATTCCAAGTTGGTTATTTACCCCATCACTGTAATTCATACCAATATTGATCATAATATCGCGATAATGCGCAATGAAAAGTAAGATGAGCTGAGGAAGAGAATGAGAAATCTTAACAGAAAACAAGGCGTCAAATGGCACTTACCAAGAGACGTTTCGAGAAATCCTTCATCACAAAAAAGAAGATCGATTTGAGGCAACGATTTCAATAAGTATAGAGTATATGTAATGATAAGTGAAGAGAAAAGACTGAAAAGCAAACGTGGGGAACTAGAATATCAGCAAGTGAACAACAAAGGCAAGCACAAACTTCACCGTAGGAAGGAAGAGGGAGAGAGGACGACGTTCGAGAAGCTCCACCAATACCGTAGAACACTTTTATAAGTATGGAATAAAAATGCTTTCTGTTTGATCTAAATATGATGGTCGTTGTTATTGCTATTTTTTTGAACTTTCACGAACCAGTTCATGTATTGTTAATGTAACCTTTTCTACGGAAAACCTGCAAAAGTCTAAAGAGCAGTGAAATAAAATTAAAAGCTGGTAAGGAATACGGTAACCTTTCACAACGAAAAATGTAAAACTGCTGGATAAATGCTTGGGAAGACGACGAACAGACAAGCATGGGCTTGTATGAATCGATATCGTCTTCTTTAAAAACAAAAAAAAAAAAAAAAAAACAGAAGCCTCGATACTCGCCAAGTTGAGACAAAGAATGGAGTTTTATAAAAACACATTTTCAGATAGTAAAATTTGCTTTTGAAGAAACTGTTGCAACTTTCTTGGAAAAATTATTAGTTTAGAGTTCTATGCTAAAGAAAAAGAACTCAAAAACTATCCATAAATTTCAGGGAATTAATAATTCCTCAATCTAAGCTATCAGCAGGAATTCAGGACGATGTGATACAAGCATTTGCAAATTGGTCTTGCAAATAGTGACATATGCAGACAAAATTCTGATGGTTGTAACGGATCAGCGATTCAATTCAAGTTGGTTGGGACGTTGAGTCGGGGGACTGGTAGTTTGAGGGTTTTTGTTTCCGGATTGTGTTCAGGCAACCTAACTTATTTAGGGGTTTTTGCAGTGGAATTCCGGAAACATCAACTAGGACAAAGAGGTAAATGGTTGTTTCCGTACTACGATTTCTGAAACATTGTGGCATGTCCAGTGAATTTTATAGAAGGATTCTCAGTTACTAGCATTGTTATAATGTTATAGCAGCTGATGATTATGGAATTTCCCATCATAAAATAAAAGCTTCATCGTACTTAAAATTTTGTAGATCCTCTCTTGGTCAAATGCAAATTTTGGCTTCCTTTTTGAGGTTGATTATTCATATTGATATATCTTATATTTCTCGGTCTGCATAAATATATGTGTTCGAATTCCTTACTGACTTTTATATCACTACTTTTATTTTATTTAAGCCTGTTTTGTCATCATTGCTCCATCTTCTGATGAAGGAAATTTGAGATATCTTAGTAGGACAAACACTTTACTCTGATTTGAATAGTATAGTATTATCTGATCATTAGCATTAATATGCAACTACACCTTAATACTGCTTAGAAGTAACACTGAAATTCCGAAATGAAGTTATTATTGGCTGAGAGTTCTATCTGAAGTTCAAGTCGTAACATATATTTCTTTGCTTTGCTTCTTTTTCATTGGCTGCTTATTAAGATTTGGGAATAACTTTTTTATTAGTTCCGAAGGGCTTACGATATATCATTTTAAATTTCAATTAGCTTTTGACAAGCTAATTAGCTGATAGTGTAAGCGAAGCTGTATGATGATCCTATGCTTTTTTAGATTTTTTGGCGATCATATGCTACCTGAATCTGCTGCATTAATAAGCGAATAGGCAATCTTGCAGTTTTGACTGCACTATATTCTGATTGAAAAGAAATGTTTGTAAGTTTACTTTAAAAGTACATGATAGAATCTTTCACTTTCGTTTGACAGCACTATGTTCTGATTGAAAAGAAATGTTTGTAAGTTTACTTTAAAAGTACATGATAGAATCTTTCACTTTCGTTACAGGCTTACCTGGCCTTTTTTTTTTTTCAAACAAATCTTATCAATATTGGACATTGCAAAATTTCGAAAATAAGTTTCCCACGTTCTTCGTTTGATTGATTCCGGATTTGAGGTTGCGTGTGCATAAAAGAAACATCGCTTCGAAATGAATATGTTGCTATTCAGTAATTAATAATAGCAGTGCTCTGTCTAGTGTGCCATTTTAAGATAAGAAAATCAGTAAGTTGATAACATTCCTACTTATTAAACACTCAGTGAGTTTGAAAAAATTTTTTGAATCGTATAAAGTCTTTAAATTGAAAATGAAATTATTAAATACAGTTGAATTGGAATTCATTTCTTTGCATATGACGGGCTTGCAATGTGTCTTAAATAGTTCTTTCGAATTGAATTTTTTTGTCCGACATTAAGAGTTGCTGGGAATAGCAGGTTCATTTGATAAGATATCAACATTCAAATTATTCCTTTTAATAATATATTAATTTAATTCCAGTTTTCGCCTAAAAATTTTAAGAATTTCTTGACGTAGTACACTTACTTATGCAACAAAGACTTTTGGCATACGGAATATCTGTTTGTACATCATTGTATTTCATAATCCTTAGTCATTTTTGGTTACGCAGGGCCCAAATCAATTCTAACCATAAAATTCATCTCGCTGAGTCGAAATTTGTTTTTAAATTTCATGCGGAAATATCCACTCAAAGCTCTCTTTGCAGTATACTTTCTTATTTGCTGTCAAACCGGATTTGCACAGTTCCGTTTTCTGTAAAACTTCGAAGTTGACAGCTCTTATCATCTTGGTGCAGTGAAGATTTCGCACGAATTTTCTATAAAACTTTCCACCATTCGATTTCTTTTTAAGGCAAAGTAGAGGTGCATAGTAAAGTTGTGTGAGTTTGTCTACAAAGCTTGATATAGATAGCTTCTGTACCAGTAATCATTATATTATGTTCGAATACATTAATATTTCGACACTGAAAATAACCGAAGTTTGTTTTGAAATCACAAAAGCTTAAAAGTAAAGTTATATCCGTTTATTATTGCTTATGTCTTGAAGTTTTTTTTTTTTTTTTTTAATAGTACTTCTTTTTCTTCAATTTGCTTTGTACAATTCTCATTTTCAATTTATTTGTAGCACTCTGAAATTCATATCCTTTAGCTTTATATATCAGTGTATCGCAAAGCTCAAATTTATAAAACAGCTAGTCTTAAAATCAATTCCTGTAGATGAACTTGCATCTTACAAATAATGGCACAGTCAAAGCGCTGGGGATAATTCGACAGTTATGTTTTTACTTTGGTTGTTTCGTCCGGAAGAATTTCGGTTAAGAGTTATCTGCTGTTTTGGTTTTTGCTAGAAGATCATAACCATTTAAATTCGGAAGAGCTGTCGGAAAAGAATGAGGTCAGCATTGGATTACGTGCAAACAATGCATTCATCAGATGTTCCTATATGTAAAGCATCTTTGGGTTATACGGATTATGCTAGTAAATTTTTTTCTTTATGTCCTAAAGTTTTTTTTTCTTTTTTTTTTAATAACATTTTCTTTCTTCAGTTTGCTTTGGACGATTTTCATTGATGAGCTCTCCGAAGCTATGGGAATATTATTATTGATTATGGAAAAAATTATCAAGTCATTTGATAGTATCCTGCAGTATTTTTTACTTAAATACTGGCAATCTCAGTGGTGGTTTCGTGCTTCGAAATTTTTGTGTTTTTTACTCACTTCAGTGATTTCTAATCTTTGTATGATGTCATTGGGCAAGACTGGAGATGCTTCACTACTCTCCTACTCTAAACAGTAGCCTGCATCATTATTGATTCTGTTAACCGATGACCTAGCTATTCTTGTTCAACGTCGACTTCCCATAAAATGCCATCTATGTGTTTTAATCGTTCTACTTCGAACGTTTGATTCGACCTTTTTCCGCTCTTTCTGTCTACTCCAAAAAGCCTTTGCCTTGGCAAAATACTTCCGCAAATTCATAGTGACTTCTTTATTTAGGTTATAAAGATTTCTTTTTAAAGTTTTTGTCCATAACTGAGGAATTTCAGATTGCCAAACCTGTAGGTTTGACTAAATATTTTTGACATATCTTTTGTCGAGGACTTTTAAAAGACAGGTGTGATCCGTTTGATCAGTACGCATTTAAGTTATCACATATTATTATATCCAAGTAAGGATAGAGCATCTGTTCGATTTCAAAAGTTATCATCGTAAATCATCAAATAAAAACAAAATGGAATAAAGTAAATTATTACTTTTTTCGCGGAGAATTATTAAAATATATCGATGATGTATTTTGTGAATCCTTATCATTCTTTACATGATGCTCGTCAATTCTTATGTTGAGCAATAAATTTTTAATTGTTAAAGGAAAAATGTAATGTAATCAGAATTCTTTAAATGATTGTCCGTAAAATTAGATAAAACTGGGATGATTTAGAATGATGTAAACTGGTGACTAATTTTTATTTTACAATACCCGTAAGTGATGTAAGTTAGAACTTAGTAAGGATTGGTTAGTTTAAACGTGTTAAGGATAGTTTCGCATTTGATCATACTGCGGTGTTCGTTCCAAGATGACACAAGTTTTGTTTCGTTATCCGTGTAAACGAATAGGGAATTTACAAAGTATCCACCACAACATGATTGAAACGCAATGTCTAGCAAAATATTTTACGGCAAAAGAAGCCCATATAAAAGATCTTTTTCCAAAGCAAATGTCCTTAAAATTTTTTAGAGGACTGAAATCACACATCTATGTTACGTGGAACTAACTTTTCTAGAAGTCTGTTCCATACTTGCGTCAAAAGTTGCAGTGAAACAATTCTAATTAATGATAACATTTCGTTGTGTATTGTTAACGTGATGCAACTCTTATTTGCAATTTAAGAATCAGTTCTTTAACATTCCCATTAACATCTTTGCAGTGTTAATTATTTCGTTTTGTTGGTCTTAAAGTTCGCTGAACTTGGAAATATTGTACCGATTTTCTTTTATTTTCTTATTGCTTGTATGTTGGCATTCTCTATTTACATCTTGTCGCCGATCTTCTTTGACCGTGACAATGATTGAGATTGTTTCTTATCGTATTACTATCCGAAACTTTGCAGTATCTCAAACTTGGGTAATTAAACCTTTACTATGATAAATTTTTTAATACATAAGTCAACGTAACAATTACAATATCAATCATATCAATACAACTAACTGACCTCTTGACAGCACATCCTTAGAAAATATATGCTCAGGACCCTCTTCTTATTTATAGGTGGAGGATCCTGATAGAGTTTGATCTACAAGAAAACGCCTTTGTTAGCGCATGAGAGCGCGCCTTTATTGGCGCGTAACCTATATTATAATATAGAACAAAAGTTACAAAGCCGTTTGACTTAAGAACAAAGAAATCACTTTCTCTCCGGCACTTCTCGTGATTTCAGCGACACTTCTGATACAGTACAAAAAAAGCAAGAAAAGAATTCTTATATGTAAGCTAATTGGCAGCTACGAAGTTATTTTGCGTGTGATTCCACATTACCGTAGTTTGCTCCTAAATTTTCGGGTCTATTTACTGTAGTTTCCTCCTGAATTTTCGAACGTATTCCCATGCCTAATTTTTTTGATACCGAAAAATATATATATATATATATATATATATATATATATATATATATAGTTGTCACTTTCTTTTTCAGTATTTTGCCATGGGATGTCTCCTTCTACATTTTGCTGTGGTACCACAACCTATACTTTATAGCTCTAGTTGTTTTATTGCAACTTTTGCAATGTTGTTTCATATCCTGCTTGCATAATTGTTCAAATTAATAAGCCTCTTCATAATTCTACCTATTTTCATGGGGTGGATGAGAGAAGGAAGAGAGGGGGAAGAAGCAACTATGGTGATGCTCGATCCATCATTTCATATGTTTGCACTGCTGCTTCTGTACGGATGGACCGATATCGTTTTTTTTTTCTTCAGATTTTTGTTCTAACTGTAAGTTACTACAGGTTCTTTCTTTACCATTGTTTTTTCGGACATAAATGTGTTCATTCCTTTGCTATGCTTCCATTCGATTTTTTTTTTTTTTTTTTTTTGAAAAAGGTTTCTGAGCCATGCAAAATTACGGTAATGATTTTTATATCATTCATTTTTCATACCGGTGATATTAATGCACTCCAATAGGTGTAAGCTCTGCATATACTCCTCATGCATTTATTCCTTTTTCATTGATTTAGTTGAAGTTAGGGATAGCTAACTGGAAGCTCTTGTGTTTGTGTCACATTTACGTTATTGATTATTCTGCATATGGCATTTATGGCAAATATATGTTTTTGGAAGATGGCATCTTTTAAGAAATGTGTTCCTTTTATTAATGATTATCAGGCATAAATTTTGAACCATACTGAAATTTGAAGTATATATCTATTGTAGCTATTAAATCGTATCAAATGCCGAAGGATTTTATACGAGATTGTGTCGCATGACGAAATAAAGTTATTACTCTGCGCCGTCATAGTAACTATCAGTTGGTTCCATTGATCCAAAATGTAAATCCTGACCAAAATTGATATATGACAGTCTAGATTGTTCTGCTTTTAACTATTTATAAAATCGTTTATTTCTGTGGAGGAAAAGTGCACTGCAGTGATGAGCGATATTTTTTCAGTGTAAACAAATCGAAGCATAATAGTCATCACGCGACGCCACGTGGCGCGGTGAATTCTTAAGGATGTCTTGCGTTAAACATGAAGTTCATCCGGACGGATCTTCTGATATTCTAGCGGATGGTTCTTCCAATGTAAGTAGTAACACTTTTTTTTATCTCGCTCTTATCAGTATCTTTTCTTTTTTTATCTCGCTCCTATCAGTATTTATTTTGATGTTTTGAGATCTATTTTGAATAGAATGATAAATTTTGGATAGGAAGGGTATATATTGACAAACAAAAAATCAAGACATAATTACATCACATACGATCCAGTGAGATGACATAATCCAAAATTTAACTATTTTATGAAATTAACTGAAAATACAAACGAATCGACAAAGGTTGGAAAGCATGATATCATTTGGTTTGTTTTTACTCGTCGAAATCTATGAAAGAGAAAAAATTTTTCTATAAGAAGAATATCGATATGATATTTTTGAGAAACTGTAGTGGCTTGTGAGTTTATGAAAAGCATAGAAAAGATAAGAATGCAAAAGGGTCATGTTAATAGTATGTTCAGAAATTAAAGTCTCTTTTCCGAATCGAATTGGCATTCCCTGTAACGGAAGGACTGTGAGACTCCGCCTCTCGTTTGGCTATCCTCATGGGGATTTTCAATTATAGCCTTAATGCCGTTGTGAAAGAATACTATTTCACTGTTTTATTAGCTTTTAGATTGCTCTAATTCTTTGTATTCTTAGGTTTATTTTAATTCATCGTTTGGCATTTGGGCAGGGAAAACTTAAATTTCTTCATATATAAACTTTTCTCATGTTTATTTATGAAGTACATCTCATCTGTAAGCAAGTTTCCAGTTCATTTTTTTTTTTTTAATTCGAAAAAGATGACAGCTTAGCCAATAGTATATTAATTATAAATCTTGTTCGGTCATTCAGTGCAGCGAATCTTCTAGAAGCGAATTTTTGGTGTTATGAATACTACTGAAAAGTTTTTTTTCAGCCGATTTTTAGATGTTTTAAGCAGAATTGCTTTTTAGCAAATTTTTACCAACTGATATCTGGCGCCATATTCTTCACCTATCAACTGTAACAAACGATAATGTATTTTGGAGTTTGCATGAATATATCAAAAAGCTATTTATAGAAGAAAAGAAGAAAGATGGTCCAATTTTCTGGCAGAGTGTTGTGTAACATGTTGAATTAATAGTTTATCAGCCGGAAGAATTATATGTTAGCGACATGAAAACTGAATGCGCAACTGTGAAAAATTTTCATAATTTGGAAATTAGAAACTTGGTTCATTTATCACTTCCATATTGTTATCCTTTATCTTTCATTATTCATTACTAATCAAGCAACGATCGTCGCTCAGAATGCAATTCCAATCCTAAGTGCAAATTTTGAGGACGCCATCAAATATATATAACATCAAATACTTGAAATTAGATCATCAGAAATGATCACTTTTTAACACAGAATAACAAAAGCTAGTTTAGGGGAGATTTTTTAATCTTCCTACCATCAATGTTTTGCATTCTACTTGGATCAAATCGCATGAAGACGGCTAGCAGAAATTATTTCATAGATAAAAAGTTTGATTTTATAGAATATTTCAAACTAAGCTATTTTAGGAGCATTTGTTGGCTCTTTGAACAATTTTCTTTGTGATAAATGGTGTGATAAATCAACCAATTGAATAGAGTGTAGAAAGAGGGAAATGGGCCACAAACTACGTCAGTAAAATTACATCTTTGGATTATTTCCGGATTATCATTACGTATGCCTTCGTTAATTTTGCAATTAAGTGCATATACGAAGAGAAGTTAGCTTCTACTCTCAACCCTGTCTGCATACACAGTCATCATCTACTTTTTCTATTTTTAGAATGATGTGATTCAGTTAAAGTCTATTTGCACTCTACATATGTTTCACGAATCATTTATTTGTACTTGTTGGTTTTTATGAAAAAGGTTTTAAATGTAGTGGTTTTTGAAATTATCTCGGTTATGAGGTGAATCGAGTGAAAACAGTGGGAAATTACAAGAACAGAGGGCAAATCATGGACGGACACATGTGTAATTACAAAAAAGTGGAAACAATTAAATGTGCTGAAAAGCTAAGCATAGTAGAGAAGAATTGAGAAACCCTTTTTTTTCCTGCAGAACCTGGTTGTGGTTCTTATTTCCCTTCTAACTGCTTCTGCTGTTTCCTTGTTCCACAGATGGATACATTCTGGGAATTCATCATATTTCCACCATCGTTGTGTGGCTCGGTAACAATTTTTATAGTAAATGAAAACATACACAGAGTATCATTTCATATTTGACATGTCCAAAAAAATGAATGGATCAAGAATTAAACAAAAAAAATTTGTTGCTGAAAAATATAGAAATTTAGAATCAAAAGAGGAGCAGCTGAGATGTTTCCTTCATCAGCAAAAATTATATGGGACGGAACTCACCGTGTAAAGTTTTTATTGCAGATCATTGCGTCTCTTTCTGCATTTCATAGGCTTATTATCACACATGCCTATGACTCGTCATTTTGCATCTTTTTAAGCGGCGAAAAAATTGGATGTTTTTAGTAAAAGTCGTTAATTTAAATATATGGACTTTCGAGCATATCTTCCTAGTGCTGACTCTCCCAAGCTTATATGCATCGTAGAATGACATTTAAACAGTTTTACCTTATTGTTTTTCTTAGTAATCCCTTTTCTTATTAAATCATGTAGATATTTGGCATGGAAACTAAATTGGGATTGAAAACTTAATAACTAATTCTTTGTAAACAGAGAGTGAAGAGTAGTTGGATAATGCTGAGGAAGAAAACAGGAGATTTAAGTTCTGAGAGATTTTGTAATTATAAGATGAAATTCAAGTAAGTCCGACACCATGACTCATGAAGCAATAAGGGAACTACAGTTCTCTAGGTGGTGTATAGTGTCGAGGTTTTTTTATTTTATGATGAAATTATATGGATTGCTGTCGCCTACTTCTCAGTTGATTGTTTATATCACCAAGAATAGGTTATATAGTTCAGGTTGAAAAAAACAATAAGGCAAACAAATGGATGAACTTGTTAAATAAATAAGCAAAAAGGCTGATGGGCGCATATTATGTCCCTTCACATCAGGCGGTAATTTTTGCGAAGAATAGTCGAAAAAGGTGTGATAGGTAATAAGGGACTTGTGTTATATAAGGCATGATGGGTAATAACGGGCTGTGTTATGTCATATCTGGTTCATCGTCTATGCTATCCATGCTTATGTTTTCCGTTTAGGCAGCGGCTGGATTTATTTAGAATCTGACGAATGTGATGAGTGATGATAAAGTCATTGATATACATGGATAGCATTTCAGTCATTCCCTTTTCATGATCATCTCCTCATCCATCATATATCATTCATCATCCACGTTTTCCTGCGATCGAAAATTAGAGGTTGCAATACTGCAACAATAAATACATTGGTGAATATATTAGTTTAAATAATTATTAAACTTTCTAGATGATTAGAATTTAATCCAGTTCCTGTCATAAATCTTAATTAATAGCTGTAGTGGTTGTATTTTCATGTCGATAGAACTCTGTAATCTTTGACTAGTAAGAAATAGCTTATCTTTTTTTGTAGCGGTTGGTGAAATCTTGACATTTCTTCATTCTAGAATGTTTCAGTTCCACATAATATATGGAATTGAATGATAGGGGTAGTTCTTAATCTTCGCTGATTCCTTTTTATTAATCTTTGCTTAGAGAACTTGATAAGCGAACAAACTTACTTTATTTCAAAATAATTTCGATAATTTAGGGCGGATCAAATGATTCTTCGCATAGGATGGGAGCGGCGATAACGGAACCCATGGCAATCGCATCGACCTCTGCAAGTTCTGCCGCTTTTTTAACGATGCCGGAAACTGAAACGCCACCATTAGCATCTTCTCTTCCTAGCACTGTTTGTGTAACATCCAAAACGTCCGATGTGATTTGCAATCCATGGAGGAATTTGGTCAGTCAGAACAGGAGGCGTTACAAAAAGGACAACTTCGATCTGGATCTTACATGTAGGTTTATATTTCAAAGACTTTTATTAACAGTTTTGTCATGAAACACGGAACCAATTAGTTTTTTCCCTTTATCCAGTTTTATTCAAATTTGAGCTAGTCTTATTATCTTCAGCTTAAGCGAAAAGTATATCACTGTTGGATTTAGAGAAGCATTGCCAAGTGTCTTCTGATGGGCGAAATAAACCAGATGCAGAAATTTTTTTCCCATCTACTCTCTTCTTTTCCATACATTTTTAAAATATATTGATATGGAAAAATTCAGCTAGTATGATGTGTTTTTTTTTTCTTTCTTTTTTTCTGCGCCGAAAAGTAGTTAGTCAGTCGAAGACAATAGAACAAAATGTGTGTTTTTACTTGAAGGTCATGGCAGTTGTATTTTTGTATCATACGGTATTGTGAGTATTTTAGACATCACTGATCGGATCATTGCAATGGGCTTTCCAGCTATAGACCAAGAAAAAATTTACCGGAATAGCATGGAGGCAACAGTTGCATTTTTGGAACGTTATCACGCTGATCACTACATGGTTTTCAATCTGTGAGTAATGTCATATTCTTGCTTTCGATAAATTGTTGCACAGAAGTGTCATCATTTCTAAAATTAAAAAAATGGAACCATGAGTTTTGGTTTATCCATAAGTTTTGTAAAATAATTTGTAATGAAATATTTTTTATAAGGCATCTGTGAAATGATATATGATTTATGGATGATCGTCTTGATCATCTAGAGAAAGTGAAGTAGTTAGTTATTTCATTTAATTCTTCCGTAATTTTTAGCCGTGGGCGACATGCATACGACCCGAGCTATTTTCATAATCGTGTGATGGTTTTTGAAATGGATGATCATCATCCACCAAGGCTGGAATTGATGGCACCTTTTTGTCGTGCTGTAAGTTTTTATGGTAATTGTAAAGGTTTATGCTTCTTTGCAGTAATGAAGTCGACTTAGTGGATCTCACAGAATTTCGCGCCCTTGCTTCATAATGCATAGATTCCGATCTTTTTAAAAACTTTATCATTTGTAGTAAATGTGAAGCAAATTGAAGCAGGTTCACTTTCTTGGTGACTAGCTCGTGTTCGAAGTAGCGCCCCCTCTTTTGAGCTTCAAGTATTGTAGAAAACTTCATACATCACAGACACTGGACTATGAGAGGAGCTTTTTTTTCTTATTTGGTCGATTGGAAATAACAGTGGGTGGAGAAAAAAAAATGCAGTTCATTTGCTTTTTTTTTTCTCGATCATTTTATATTTTCTTTCTTTAAATGAGAGATAAACATGCTTATAGCAAGCTACATTTCTAAAAATAAGAACTGGATAGGTGTTCGAATTTATTAGTTTTTCTTCCTAAATTTAGTATGCTTCCATTGCAGGTGCATGATTACCTTGCTGCTGATGAGCAGAATGTTGTTGCTGTACACTGCAAAGCGGGTAAAGGACGTACGGGTGTAATGATTTGTGCTTATCTCGTGTACATAAACTTTTATTGTTCACCAAGGCAAAATATGGATTACTATAGTATCGTGAGGACTGTCAATAATAAAGTAAGTTCGAATGTTTGTTGCGAAAGTTCATGTAAATGTAAATTTGTGATAAAATTATTGTCTTTATTTATGTTTCCATAAGTAACATTGTTTCAGGGTGTAACCATACCATCTCAGCGACGTTACGTTTATTATTTTTCACATTTAAGGAAACGCAATCTCAATTATATGCCGCTTTGCTGTGAACTTATTGGTGTATACTTTGAGCGACCTCCTAGACTGAACGGTTAGCATTTTAATGTTTTCATTTGCTTTAATTATATTTTTGTTCTGTTGTATGGAGCTGTTTCATGAATTCCGAACAAATATTTCTACAGAAAAAGAAAATTGGAATGTCTTTATCTGTACCGTCGCTATGCTAATTATTATTTTGATTATTAAAATAAATGCATCGATGTTATTTATTTTGACTTTTTCATCACTAATATTGAAAAATGATCAGATGCGGGTGGCGGAGAAATTCTAAGTAGTAAAAGACTCCAGGGATTCGAGTAAGTTAAACATCTCATGTGATGGTTTTGCCTTTAAAAATTTTTATGATCATGTGTTTTTTAGATTAGTCAGTTTTTAGTCTCCAAAGTCTTTTTTCCAGGTATCTTACTGGATGGAGCATATCGATTGCGAGTTGCTAATGGTGATGTAGATGTGTTTATACCAGGACCTCTTCGATTAAGTGGTCGGGATTTTGATGAAGAGGAAGCACTGTGGAACCAGTATCCGTGCTCTATAGGAGACGACCAATTCAATCCTTACGACCCGCAACCTGGCAAAGATTGCATTTCAAGGTAGATTAATTCTCAGCCTTTCCAATTAATTTGGTCTAAATATTTCTTTTCATATGAAAAGTCTTGTTTTATAAATATAGTTCATTGGTTGCCAGGCGATGCTATGGTTGGAGTGTACCAGCGAAGAAAAGAGTATTTATCGAAGGCGACGTTCGGATTGATTTTTATGCGAAGAAATGGTTTAAAGGTCTGGGATGGACTTTGGTAAGACAATTTTTATATTATTAACGTTTAAGTTGTTTTATTTTAGCATGTATCATATTTATAGAAAGATCGCGAGAAGTTAGGACATGTTTGGTTCAATACAATGTTTACTTGTCCTGGATATTGTGGTGGAGTATATGTACATGGTGATGAGGCATATCCTTATCCAAAAGATGGAAGTAACCAATTTCAAATTTCATTTTTAGTGTTCTTTTTCAAATCAAGAAAAGAAGAAAATTTACTAAAACTAAATGAGGTTAAGAAACCAGATCTGAATATATTCAAGTTCAAAAAAATGTTTTAATTAAAAGAAATTTAGCTATAATCGGAAAGTCCATATGCCCTTCGACATATTGTAATAGAATGTGAAAGCACGCATTTCTTATTATGCATTGTTTAATGAAATTTGCATTTAAGCAACGATATTCAATCCATGGCCACCTGTCGATTCTCGATCTTGCGAAACAACGAATGGTATTCTTAAAAATACTTCCAAGCTTTCTGATGACAGTCGTAACAACAGAAGGAAGCGATATAAGAAATCCCATATGAAAAACGATGGATCAGGCAATCATCGATTATTTTTTCAATATTTGGCATTGAATTTTTACTTTTCTAATGACTCCTCTTTTATGCTGATTTTTGTTGGACAAAAAATGGAGTAATATTAAAAGATTTACAGTTTCGCCTCAGTGGAATATTGATTCTCCTCCAGGACTTGAAAAGCATTGTCCTCTTCGATGTTTGCCTCTAATATATCCTGAACAGCTCGGCCGACAGCCGTTCGTTTTAACTTTTTTTTTTTTTAATTGAGAGTTGGTAGCAGTATGTTAATAATATGTGGATCATGATTCATACTAGAGTAAAGAAAGCAATAAAAAAATATAAAGGAACTTGAAAAAGATAGGAGATGCTCTAATATTTTCAATACAAAAAGTTTAACATTTTAGTCCACGAAAAGAAATAATGACAATGTTGCGTGATGCACACATGAAGCATTTGATTGGCGATAAGTATAAGAAGCATCTTCAATCAGTTCCATCTGGCAATGTTATTCCCAGAAGTCCTGAGGGTTATTTAATTTATTCCGCTTTGAAAAGGTTAAAAAAAAAAAGTGATTTTACAATTTATTTTTCAAGTGTATTTCGAAAATACTTCGTTTTCAGTCAGACTAGACTGTGGAGGACCCATGTGTTTGATGCGTCGTCCTTACGAGCATGTTTTAACATTCAGCGTTCTGGAAGTAGACCGAGCTTTCAAACATGATAAAATGAATAAGGGCTTGAAGGTAAGATAATCAATTATTTTTGTGATTTCTATATATTTATTAAGAAATATGCGTAGATTGTTATGTTATTAGTTCCTTTGTTCTTAACACCTTTTTGTTTAGATATATGTAGTAGTGAGGTGTATTGATGTTGACAATAAGGACGATGTCGAATTGGCAAAGAAATGTATTGAAAATATGTACGCTGCACAAGCTAAAATTGATGCAGCTAGAACAGAGGAGGTAGATTTTCTTGAATACTACCATTGGGTATATATTTGTAATATTTTAATTTTTTCCTAAGAAAGTACTAGCAATTATAGATGCGAAAAAAAAGTGGACAATCCAGATTTGAAAGCCTCTCTGATAGTACATCATCGCATTCATCAAGTTCTTACTCAGCAGATGCTATATCTGACCAACCTTGGCGATCTGACCCACGCTTACAGAATGCTAATTTACGTAAATATTTCTTCAGACAGCGTGCAGATTCGAAATCTGTTCATCCTCCATCAAATTATCGGTATATTTGATTAGTTTATTTTGTCGTTAGTTAAAATGAACAGTTTTTTGGGGCCACTAACATTTAATTACAGAATATGTAGCTTTTTATGTTTAAATTCCGTTTCACATCTTAATTTCTTTCTTTTTATCTGATTTTTGATGAGATTTTTGGTTATCAGTTCTCAGCCATTGTGACCTGTTTTAATCTATCCGAAGATACAGTTTTTACATTTCGATGACATTTTCTATGAACATTATTTACTCAGGAATCGAAGACAATAGTATTTATGAAGCTGAAGTAATTTCCAGTTCATTGCGTTTTTTATAGCAGTGAAGGCATACATCATTGAATCCCTTTATAGATGTATGCCCGAAAAAGCTGATTCTCCATCTTCGGATTTATGGGAAACTCGTCTAACAAATAATGCTGGTGATGAGTCTTTAGCCGAGAAAGAAGCTACGATGGTAAGTTTAGAAGAGTAATGGAATTAAAAATATGACATAATAAATGAGTGTTTCTGAACCTGTATTTATCTGATGATTTTTTACAGAAAAAACAGATTCAAAACATATATATCGAGAATGCAAAAGAAGATTTTATGGCAACGCAAGATCGAGAATGGCTGGAAGAATCATCCGAGGTCCGTTTCAACTGAGTAATTTGTAAACTGTAACTTCTGGTTTCTTCTGAAACATCATTGCAACCGTTGTCTTACATTAATATGGAATAAAAGAGGCATCAATTTTTTTTACGTTTTTTGTAATTTTTTACTTGTTTTTGAAATATTTTGCTTGCAGAGCGAAGATTGAGAGCACTTTTATTTCATCCATCACATTGATTATATTCTCTTGATAAGGAAAGGACGAAGATGTGGTTCTTACACAGAATATATATATATATATATATATATATATATGGAACTTAAGATTCTGGTGTTATTTATGCGCAAAGATATTATGTAATGTTCGTTTGCTTCTTGCATGTTGAGATTTGTGTATTTAATATTTATCAGTAATGATTTAATATTCAGAAGTCCAGCTTTGTGAGTTACAAGTATTGATTTTGCAACAGTTTACTTCAGTGCTCATTAAGGCATTGTTTTCCTGACCATAAAATATTAGTTTTTTGATGAGATAAAAAATTGTTAGTTTTCTGTTTTTAGACATTTTCTGGATACTTTTAAAGTCGTTCAGGAATTCTGTTAATAGATTGGTGCCGTTATGTTCACTGACCATTATTTTCTGTAACCCAACTTTTTTTATGAAGTTGTTTTCTTGATTTATGTCTGGGAAGAGCTTACTAGCCGAAATTAATTTAATTCTTTGTTGTAGTTGAATTCCCCGTTGTATAATGGTTTCTTGAAATTAGATTTTCTCATTACTGTATGTTATAACAAGCTAGTTTACTGCCAATTTAGATCTACTTTGTCTAGTCATTATCGTTAACCGAGCAATCACTTTCCATGCTTTTTTACAGCCTTCTTCAAGTGAACCCGAGTTAATCAATCAGTTGTGTATGTTTGTTTTTTTCACTTTATTGACAAGTCGATATTTGTTTTACATATTTTTGTTTCTCCAGTTTTTCCTCCCTTTTTTCTGGAATAGAATTATGCTGTAGTTGTGATATCCCCGTACGCTTAGTCATGCATGTCACATCAATTTTATTTTCCGTGAATTTCAAGCCCACTTTACTTCAGTGTTTCTTATCCGTGTTTTTAGCTTTGGTTATTTCATTATAATTTCAAATTACTGTAATCGATGTTTTAGTATAATTGTGCATAGTCGTTATCATTTTTGCTGCGGCATTTCCCAAAATAGCATTCGGAAAAGAGATAGTATCATAAATTTCAGTTTGTCCCAAATGTTCCACTCTCCGGTTCGTTTACCAATCCAGCAGGTGTTCCATTTCTTCTGGAAACAGTAGCAGAGGAGGTAACCAGTAGAGAATTTCTGTAATGTTGTAACTTAGATTTTTTGTTCAATTCTTTATTTCGCATCCTTATGCTAGAAATACCATAAGCATATCATTTGAAAAGTTCCGGACATGTGATTTTTGTGTCGCTCAACCATTCTTGCGCACATAGACGCAACACAGGAAACCTGCTGGAGAAATCTACTGTTATTACTTTTAAGAGATTGCGCATGGTTTGTAGAGAAAATGGACGGTTCGATACTGATATCTGTGCGTGTTGTCATACTGCCATTAAATAAACTGTTTTGCAATAAATGAAAATAAGGTGCACTTCTATATCGAAGTGGCCAGTACTTTATTCTATTCTAAATAAAGATAACGTTTTCTGTAAAAATTCTCATCATTTAGGTGAATGAAGATCGTCTTCCGAGGCCATCGTAGCATTTT
Organism: Onchocerca lupi; assembly: GCA_028564675.1. Taxonomy (NCBI): domain Eukaryota; kingdom Metazoa; phylum Nematoda; class Chromadorea; order Rhabditida; family Onchocercidae; genus Onchocerca; species Onchocerca lupi. The sequence continues at coordinate 16,880 of JAOVVO010000407.1, read as the reverse complement.
TCGGTTGCGGCCGACTTTTGATCTTTTCATGAGTAGCGTCAATAGATTTAATATTTTGATAATAGTTTTTTTTGTAGACACTATTTTATCTAAAGAATTTCAGGAAGTTTTGTTTGTTTCAGAAATATTCTGAGATTACTTCCATTCATTTAATATAACTTAGTGAAGCAACAATAGCTGCATGTTCCATAGCAATTTATAGGAAACCAGTAGAAAAGGGGAGAAAAAGGCTGTAAGAAAGATTCGTAATGTAATTTTTAAAAAAATTCGAATAAGCATAGGAAAATTCTTGGAAAAAGCACTCTATCTTCGCGTGGTATTAGGCGAATATAGATAATGCATTATAAATTCTATATCTTAAATTCTACGAAACAGGAAATAGAGTCTGCATTCGTTCTTCCCTTGTCAACATTTTCTGCTTATTCTTAATATACTGTATAATATTTATAAACTATATATATTCTGAATCCCTCAGAAGTAAGCATATTACATTGTAGAATATAAAAAACAATTATAAAAGAAAATTTTCGCGAGATCTGAATAAGGAAAGTCGACAGAATTACATATACAATATATATATACATCTTTTTGTCCATTCTTGATAGCTATAGCAACACATCTGGATAAGATGGAACGAACTTTTTAATATCACGTCCCAAACGACTGAACATGTAAGTAAGAGTGCCCACAACTGCTGAAGCTGCTAGCGAACCTGTTATGCAATATGTTGCCGAGCTTATAATTATGATTTTCGCAGCTGTTGCCTAAAAAAAAAAATTACTGCACCGAAACTGAATAATCCGAAGCAAGCTCTCTCATGGATCGGCGCAATCGCTTGAAAAAAGAACAACGAATTTCACTATCACTTCGATGGTGAGTGTTAGTGAGAAGAGAAAAATTCCATGTATATGGCAATTAACATTAAAACTCCATAAACACAAAAAGCAGAGCTCTCTCTTCAAAAGTACAAGGACAGAAATTATTTACCTGGTTGCTTTCCTTCAAACCATACCTGCAGTATTTTGCAAAATGCTCACAATTATTTAGCAGGAGATTGTAGTTAGTTTTCCCAAGCTACAATGTATAACATGAACTGATGATTTATGTCACTTAACTGGATAATTAATAGGAGATTCACTTTACTGCCTATGTTAATGACTACGACGAAATAATCAGAAGTAAGTTTAACTACGTAAAACCTACCATACGAAGAGCTCGGTCAACTACAATAATTGGTGGGAACGGCCGTTTTCCCTTGTCGAGTGAATTATTTATCCGACAGCTATCACCGTTGGCAATAGTAATTAATTCATCACGACGAATCTGAAATACATTAATGGATCAACATTTGTGCTTTCAATTTCGTGAAGAACTACTTCATCGGCAACGAGTAAAAACTGTATGAGTTTTTTCCATATGAAAAGGTATTTCAAAAACTATAAAGTATTGGGCAAAACAACCTGTATTTGATTACTACATGAAATTTTTGTTCGGATGGTTGCCGAGGATTCAGTAGGACCGTTGATAAGGTTATTACCAAAATCACCGAAATCGGTCCCTGTATGAGCAACGTACGCTTTTTTATCGTGAAAACCAATGAATACTCCCCAGTGCTTAAATATTTCAATTATCCAACAGCATAAAATTGAAAAACACAAGAATAGGGAAAGATAGATGCACACTACTTTGTTTGCACTTGTCATGATAAGATATAGAAAAGCTTTTTAAAACCATATCACAATACAATTAAATGTAAAATGAGGATTGAAACCACTACCAAATAGTAGTGGATATTGAGAATAATATATGGACGATATATTTAATGAAGTAATCATTTAAACCAAACTCAATGAATATAAAAAGGTAAGAAATTAAACTATGGCATTCAAATTAAGGGGAAAGTACCGTATAAATGCGCCTTTTTATACTACCAACGACGCGTCGAAACTCAATCAAATCACCAATTTCTAAATGCGAACAAAGCTTTTCTGCCTGCATCCAGTCTGTAACGAGTTCACCTGGTTTTAGCATATTCAAAACATCTGAAATGAGCGGAGTACATGCATATCAATGTCCCTTCTGTTAATATAGCAACCATAGCTTCCAAATAGTTTCTAGATGTTAGGATGAAAACCATGACCACTCTGTGATCGAAGAATGGCTATTACTTATCAGTATCAAGTAGAAACTAGTCCTGTCCCTGTAAGTGATAGTGAAGTTACTGTTTCTTCCTGTTGACACAAGATCCAGAAATCTTCACATCATTCAAACGAACAGAATTCCCTTAGCCAGTAATTCTCACAATGATCATTTGCACTAAAATGCACTCCTTCTTTCCCCCATTCCTTTCCTTTTTCTTTAAGCAGACAGTCTTCTTACATTTAAGTAGAATAAAAAAAATTGAGTGATGTATTGGGGTCGAACCAAACAAAGCAAGAAAGTATTCATTAAAATAATAATATACGTCATCTTCAATAATAACATAGAAAAGTAATGCTATCCATATATTATGAAGTGTAGTAGCATTAAAAGAACAATACTATTCATGCATCATACATGTCGTTTTTATGTCACAAAGAGTTCCAGATATCAATTATTTCGTCTATGCATCGCAGGAATAATATTAACTTAACAAACTCTTTCCAAATTTCACTGGTAATAAAAACAACTTCATAGAAAATAGCTATCAATAAATCGGAAAATATCTTCAATAGCTACCGATGAAGTTTCTTCATGTTGATTAGTTCCCGCACTAATATAAGTCACATAAGAATTCTTTCCATGTATTGTACTATTGTCTATTCGCAATCCTACTTCAGTATGTGGAGTTGCACGCCAATCCTGTACTGCTGGTAACCAATCCATATCACTTACAGATGGTAACGTGAACATAGCATCCGTAAGACATATGCATTTCAGTCTCTTCATCCATTCCTTTGACCAGTAATTTTCTATCTGTTAATTAAGATCCAATTATAACAAGATTTGATAGGATGAAAAAAGGAAAATTTCTCAAACGATTTGCAAAATCTTACAATACCAGCGATGACAGCACCTCCCGCACTATGTGCAACCACTGCAATTGAGCCCGCTTTCGCTTTAGCAACGTATGTTTCCCATACAGTAATACCATGTTCTAGGGGGGTGCTACTTCCCTGTAATAAATTTCATCTGCACCAATAACAAATCATAACACAAGAGCATAATTATTTATTATAGCAGCCGGCTGCTCTCTGGGCATAATCATTTATTAGTTCTGAAAACTATTCATGACTGCAATCGTCGAACCACTCTGTCTGAGTTATAGTTTCATTTCATCACCCGCATTGATACATTCTTGTTGAAAATAAAAGAAAAGAACCAACTGGTAATAGTTGAAGAGGATCGTTGTCAGTTACGTTCATGTTGGTATTCATCACAACCACTCCCCAATCTCGATTTTTGCACATTTGCAAATATGGCAGTTGTGAGCCCATATTTAAACTTTCATTCATTATAAGTCTGAAAAAGAGACAATAATTATATTTTCCTCCCATTCCGGCAAACCCCGCAAATGGATAAAAAGAAAAAATTGCTCCAAACATTAGAAAGCTATGAAAATCATAATTTAAATTCAGAAGAATTCCTCGATGGCATTATGATATAGCTACAAGTGCTCCTTTGCAAACATTTACCTTCTACTCCACTGCCCTGCACGAACAGCACCACTACCATGTATAAGAACAACAAGATTTTCTTTCTGATTCCAATCTTTGCTAAGAAAAATAAATGCACTTCTTTTCTTGTTCGTATTGTCCAGCTGTAGAAAAGTAATAAAAAGCCATAGTTATGCGGAAGCTATTATCTTCATCAACATTTTTCTGACATCTTATGTACTTGGACTTCCATTTTTTCAAGATGGATAAACTAGAAAATCCCCAGCTATTCTCTCACATACATATTTTTAAACTAATTTAGATAGCAACAAAACAAAAGCATACATACTGTCTTTCCATATTATACGGCGGATTTTCCATTATTCGATAAATTTCTTCAGTAACAGCTGAACCAATTTCTTCATAACTCTTTTGATCAATGAACTCATACTTCTTCTCATTCTGAAACAAGGGAAGAAAATAGAGCTTGCGGACTCGCAATTCCAACTATGAACTTTCAGTCAGATTCCAAAGTATACTGGTAATTCTTAAATATATTTTCATGTCATTTTTTTTTCAGTTTACTTCCTATAAAAGTAACCAAGTCAAACCTTATCTCTCATAACACCATAATCATCAAAATGGTAACCGAGTTCTTTGAGGCTTGGTTGCTTCACATCTTCCAGTTCAGAACTAGTAGTTGCTTCTGGAAACTTCATCTTTTCACAAAAAAAAAAAAGAAAAAAAAACATGCAAAGAACTCAATTTATTATAGATTAGTTCTTACTATTCGGCAAAGAAGTAGTTAACAACAATTTCATTTGGTAGTAAAAAATATATACAATGTTTTTATTAAAGTGAAAACAACGCTCAATCAATCCCATGAATCACTGGTCGAAATTATATTTCAAAGAACGCAGAAGAACGATAAAGGACTGAGATAAAAAGCGCTGAAAGACGGCGAAGAGAATTCTCGATGAAGTTTAATTCCATGGCGGTACTTGTTGCAAAAATAATAGTACTTTAGGATATTTCAAACAAACATTTGATTTAAAATGAAACTTCAATTTAAGTGACTTGCCAGACTGTGAGCATAGTGGATTCATGTTGTAGGAATTTTGGAGGATCCTTCAAATTGTTTTAATTAGCCAACAGACTTTGCTTTATCGTCGAATCACTAAAGCATTTAGAAGGGAAGTTTATGAGCAAAACATCCTACCATCACAAATAGCATCCAACCTGTAATACCCTGTCCGTCATTAAAACTTTCGCGGATACAACGAGAATTTATGCTCCACCCTTCAAAACAATCCTTCTGTGTCAATAGCAAAGCGAATCATTCCAGAAAGCTGTTTTTGAGTGCGATTTCAGTTGTGATCATAAAGTAAGTGAAAACTTGCTTCAGTTAAGAATTAAATGAGAACAGTCATTGTATTTTTAAAAACGAATTTGGTGAATGGATATCGGATTCAGATTATGCAAGTAAGAAATAGTTTGTTCTTAAAACTCACTTCACAATATGTGTATAATCAAGAATGACACATTTAATTCTTTTCTTTGAAATTTCACAAGTTACTTTCAATATTTCGAATCATTCAGTATATTATCTACGACATCTGCCACATAAACTTTAATTGTACTTTTACGTTATAAGCAATTCAACGAATTCTATGGTCATTTTGGTATAGTTTCCAATTTTGGAACATGCCACAATGTTCGTCCAATTTGTTCTATTTTCAGATAGATTATGCGATAAAGGGCAAAGAAATATATGTTTACTTTTTATTGAATTGAATAAAACATAGGAAACACAATGAATATGCTAAAACAAAGAAATGATTGGCGCAAAGCAATATGGAAAAAACAAATACCAATTTTTTATTTATAATTCAATGCCTTTCAACATAATTGCCTGGAAATATTCCAAATTGACCGGTTCGTGATAAAGTACCTGCAAAGTTCTTATTAAAACAAATCTTTTTGGTAGAAAGATATTGTAGATGTCAAAAAACTATGTTTGAAGCCTATTGAAAAAAAGTGAAATTGAAAGATGGCAATATTGATTAATTTGAAAAGAAAGGATCAAGATGGTGAGAGGTCAATTTTTTTTTGAAGTGAAGGAATGTCTTCGTTTAATCTTATCTTTTCTTTTCAATCTTAATCTTTTGCAATGCATCTTCACAAATCATCGTTATTACTTTCACAACTATTCGATCATTCAATGCCGTTCGTAATATTGATGGCACAAGTGATTGCATGTTGGCTGTTATTGATCTTTTTCGAATATTTCGTGAAAAATCCAATTTTTCTATGATTTGAAAAATGAAAAAAAAAAAGATAAAAGCTTGACTAACCAATGAACCAACCATCATCGCACTTTTCAACAACAAAAACAATATCATTTTCTTGAAGCTCAAGCTCGTCCGCATTTCTTGGCTTGTAGTCATATAGGACTTGATAACTAAAATGAATTATTTTAATTAGTAGAACCACATACAGGAATATTTCTTTTTAAAGCATCCTGAAAATGACTGACTGAACATTATTTGATTTCTCCAAAGGTCTGTCATTCAAAAACTTAAATCAGCTCGATACATTATGAACCAATCTTTCAGTATTGGATGAGTTATGATGCTACGTTTAATCTTATAATTCAATTTATTATGACGATTATCCCAGTGTCGCGGAAATTTTACTTTTTTTTTACGCTCATAATGGCACTTCCTAAATAAGACACATCAAATATCGATAAAAGAGAAAAAAGAACCAACGTTTCTGCATTTTTAGGAATTATGCTCGTTGATCTAAAAAATTCTCTTTGATTGTGCCTTCTCTTCCATTCTACCATTTCGTCTTCGTGATTTGTCTTTATAGCTACTGCTGGAATTTCGCCTCTATAAATGAAATTTAAAGTAAGACAGATTCCAAGAAAACTTCGCTCACATATAGAGTGGAAATTTAACATAATTGAATTTTATTTGCAATGCTAAATTACGTATTTTGAAAATTATACGGAAAAGTTAAATTATGAGCATGAAATGTGCCAAAGCATTTAAAGTATATTTCAGACAGACAAGATTTCCTTTTTCTCTTAAATTTCCTTCTCCAATGACAACGCAGTAAACAGTCTGATTGTTGAAAGTAGAACTTCTTTCGAATCTTTTGCTCATTCAATACTAATAATTGATAATGATGATGAAAGAGAACTGATATTTTAATCACAACATGAAACTGAAACCGGCACCATAAAGCTATTGGAATTGCTTGGTAAAACAGCTTAAAGAAAACGCAGATGAGACATGAAGTGTTAACGAAATTCTCGACTATTTGATGGTGTATCGCAGTTCTGATTTGACTGGTTTAGAGCTGGACAGAGCCTCATACCAGACTTTCAACTTCAATTAATTATCAGATTGTATAATTCAAATTCTAGTTAATCTAGCGGTTCCTGTTCAAACTACTAGTGATTTTTGTTGATCATAAACAAGTTATAATAATAAGCGTACAAATGAATTCAGTAGTTCGATAGAAAACGAAGGACGGTTTAATTCGACATATAAAAAACATTTGACTGATGTATCTTCAAAAATCGTCGGTAATTGTTTCGATAAATCAATTGATATTAAGATATGTCTTTCACAAACAATCTGATAAATCTATTTCGGAAATACTTGCTGATTCACAGATTCTTCGAATACAGCCATGGAGGGTCAATTTTTTCTACATCTCATGATTAGCGTATCAACGCGTCTGCAATAATTTGGATTTTCAGTGTACTTCGATACTTGGCTAAGATATGATAAACTGACGCAGCCTCAGAAAATTTTCATTTTCCTAGTGAAAATTCCATTCAGTGCCTTTTTTTGACCGTCAATTTGGAAACGAAGAAAAAGTGGGCCTACTATTCAATGACACGTACCATAGTATTATTAACTTTTTTAACTGTGGATGGAAATATAGAGCTTCATTTATTATCAGACGATTGCTGATTTCATTGATGATTAGATTTGATGTCATATTCTGTTTTTTTTTTTTTTTGAAGAAAAATTACTAGTCCTTTGAAAAAAAAAACTGCACAGATTCCAAGTGACACATTTTTTCAGTATTTCGGTTGATGAATTTTTCCACCACAAATGAAAATTTTGTTGTATTTGGAACCACTTAACAAGTACTGCATTTGTTCGAAACTTGCTTGCAACTAAACCGTCCATTCGGTTCAACTTTCCACTATTTTTAGATTGCTATTAGCAAATCAAGGCAGTAGGAAAAAAACAATTTTGCTTCAAATCCTTCAGTAATGAAACAGATATCGAACAAAAGCTCGTAGATGCAGAAGCTCTTTAATAATGAGAAATTACTAAAAAGCTTGAAAAAGAGAACAAACAACTGATTCGACTGTGAAAACGAATTCAAAATAGGTTGATTTATATAGGAAAGAAAATCAAGCTCCAGAGTTAGCAAACTGATAATCCACGAATGAAGTATGTTGTGTAATCTTTTCAAAATCGAAAGTATTTGACAACACTACACAGAAAGATTTTGATGAAACGAGAGTGCTAATTAATTTATGGAATCCTCTAAAGATTGCAATTCATTAATCAAATCCAGTGATTCTATTCCAGAGAAGAGATCGTAACATATCTAATCTCGAGAAATGCTAGCAATCTAATGCAATAAGATTAAAATTTCCTACAATTACAGATTCAAAATCCACATGCTCATATCCCGTGATGTCTAATAGAGCAATGATATTGCATTAAACTAACCTAATATCCTAGAAATATCGAAATTCTCTATAATTGCAATATCATTATGTAAATGATGACGAGTGATTTCTTTTACATCGGAATTTTTCTCAGTGATTAACTAATATGCAACAGGAAAAACTTAGGATCAGTAAGAGAAGGATCAGCTTTATATACGAATTGTTGAAAAAACTTTTTATTTAGCAAAATCACAAACTATCCCAACAAGATTTAAAAACTAGCAATTCATTTTATTCTGAAGCAAATCTTGGAATTCCGTAAAAATGTTATCTGCTTGCAATTAATTTTTTTTCTAAAGAAAGGGAAAATAAAAGTTCTAAAATGAAGCATGAAAACGAAAATGCTAACACTGAAAAATAAATTCAAAAGCAGATATGAGGAAGAGAAATTTATTATTATGTGAATGCGTACTAAGGAAGCAATATCGGTTTTTTTTCTCTTTACTACTAAACAAATTCTATGATGATGATTATTAGCCAAAAACATCATGAAAGAGAAAAATTTTTCCTTTTTCTTTTTCCATAGAAAAATAAAAAGCTTCCCTTTTCTCATCCATTCATTCATTTTAAGTGAGCATTTCTGAGATGTTGCATGCTAATATCGCTGCAAAAACTTCACCAAAAAATAAAGTCATCGCAATTGCGTTAAATTTTTCTGACTGTTTTCTGCAAAATACTACAAAAGTACAAATGATTTGTTAAGATGTGCTTCAAATTAGTATCAATTTTTCACTCTGATTTCGTTCAATTTAGAATATCAACATAGTCTAATAAAATATCAAAGAAGTGTAATTCTTTTCCCCTCTTAATTGAAATAAGTACTTTTTAAAAAAAATCCTTTATTGAAATAGGTATTTTTTTTAAAAAATTACTGATTAATTACTCACATCTGATATTATAGTACTTCTCTGAACAATATTAAATAGCTACTTTTAACCATAATTATATCTGATGGGTAGCAAATTTAGAGCAATTTAAATTTTACCCGATATTTCAATAAAACAGTCGATAAGAACATGGTCACTCTTTAACATACCCTGAAATAAGACTGTGAGAATAGCTTAGAGTAAGGCGAATTCGTCCGTGATGCAGTGTCAAAAGATTAAATCAGACAATATATTCTTGTAAAATACCAAAAATCATAAATATAATTTAAAAAGAGTCTGTTTTTGCAAAAGCAGGCAATCTAATAATATTTCGAATTTAGAGAAAGCATCACGAAGATTTCATAAGTTTTTTTGCCAATGTTTTCGCTTCGTTGTCTTCAAATTCTTATCAGCTATGTTTTAATGTGTCGATGTATGAAGAACAAGATAACAAATTGATAAAATTGATGATACCAACGTTCCACCGTTTGAAATCTCCGTTCTATCCGATTATTCGAGGCACGATTGGCTGTTTAGTCCAAATATCAGAAGGATACCAAAAATAAAATGATTTAATTGTAGTTGACATTGAGAATTTTTTTATGTTAAAGGAACATATAATGAATAAAACTAACAAAGAAAAAAAAAGCAGCGAAGACGATAGCTTCAGGAATCAAGAAATTTACTGATTAAGTGACTTGGTTTAATAGTTTTGAATGAATAATACAATAAAGCAGGAACTATAGGAAGCAAACCTTTTACTTTCAAATTTTTGATGATAGAAAACAATATTTAGTGCTGTATACCTCTTTTTTTCGTTAAATTTCCCATTAATTTTTCTTTAATCACATTAAAATTAAAATAGTTTGCAATAGTTTGGCGTTTGATAGCAGCATTCAGAAGGAATGTATCTATTTTCAAAAATATATCAAATGATCAAAATAAGTTTCTCAAACAACGACGAACTGCCCGTAAATGAAGTAATCAAAGGTAAATTAATGATTAAAAATTTCGGCACTGAATTTGAAACAAAATTTATAGTTGAAGATCGTTTCTATGACAAAATAAAATGCTATGATTACTTCCTGTTTACTTATTGCTTTATAAGAGTTCAATTTTTTTTTCTTTTTAGCAGTGGTTCTTCTACTAAGTCTTTCATCTATTGCTTTGATGTTTCATTTGAAAAAAGTACTCAAATATTTTAAGTACCACAGTTTGTAGCTTATGTTATAAAGCCTAAAGGAATATGAAATAAATCATTTGGCATATGTAAATTTCACGCCATTGATATAATAATAGGTTTCTTAGATTTGATTGTTATTTGGATATGATAATAAGTAATGTAATTGATTTATTCATTTAATGATAGATGGAATCTCTACTGATGTCATTTACAGATTGAACAATGAATTAATCTTGTTCAATTCATTATTTTTAGCGCACAATACTGGTGTAATATTTAAACTTAAAAAATCACATGTCAAAAAAAGTAAGGGAAATTGAAAACCAAGACTAAAAGTCCGTGAATGAACTATCCGCTAGTGTTTAGAGAAAAAGTGCTTTAACTATCAGTTTTACAAAAAATACGTAATACACGAAGAGGATTTAGTCGGAGGAGAGGGGGGGGGGGGGCAAGCCCTTTCAGCTTCAGCTTCATTTCTGATTAAGACTCAGTTCTCATGGAAATCAAAATCGATACCTTTCAGAGTCTAAGAACTAAATTTGGTCAATGATTTGGTTGGCATCAAAAATACTTGAAATTTTTTTCAAATTCAAAGAATTTCTAAAAATCAAAGTACAAAATGACGACAAACCTGAATGGAATAGTACTGGTATATGGTGTTTTGGGCCGGTCTGGTACTGCTATTTCACTGTTGTCATGCAGATTGACCTTATATGTTTCACGAACGTATGATTTAGGGAAAATTCCGGTTTGTCCATGAATATTTTTCCCTTCGATCCAATTGGCATCAATATTTCGTAGGTGATGTAATATTTCACCCTATTAATTGTATATCGATATATCAATTTTTTTAAAATTATTTACCATGCACTGAAGAATAAGGGAGAAATGAAGTTGCTTTCAAAAAAAGTAGCAATTCTGAAGTATTTAGATAGCTTTTCGAATGTATATTGCAAGAATAAATTAATCAAATCGAAACATTAACTATATTAACAAACCTTTTTCAGAGACAGCTCATTCTTATTTCGGGCGGAAAATGAATACAAAGCGATCAGTTCACTCTCCTCATCATTGTCAATCTTTAATTTACATTTTTAATTGCATTAATTTGAGTTCATTTTGTCGGAAAAATTCGAAAATCAATATAAACAAGGAGTGGTAAAGTTCAAAAAGCGCGCAGTTTCAAATGGACTAACAAGTCGTTCTTACCCAAAACAATAAACAAAAAGACAATATGCTTCCGCCAAAATGCTCCGATAAACAGCTAAACAAAGCCAGGTCAACCAATCATGAGGCGACGAATCAGAGATCAAGAAAGAAGAGGCAGTCCCAGAAGGATATAAAAGATTCGGATTTTGGAGCACAGTCAGTTCTATTTGGAGTTCAACAGCAACAGCAGAGGTTCGGAGTGACACGGCAGGCGGACAATCAAGGAGCAGTACTCTTCTCTACCAGTAAAAAAGAAAGAATAACGAGTGATAAGTTATTTGGATATTCTCGGATAGTTTTTGTTCTTAACTGTTCCGTTGCTAATAAATTCTTTCTTCAAACAGGATTCGTCTCTATCGCAACAGACATAATTTTAAAAAATTTCGCAAAACATGGTAATTTCAACAAATTGATTCTTGCTAATCCATTAAAATCTGGCTCTGATTCCTTAGCTCAGTGTTTCATTCGTCTCGTTATGAAGGAAAAAAATACATCCCAATTTTTGTACTAAGCAAATAATGCTTATCAGGAACATTATGCTGTTAAAAATTAGATAAATTAACCTAGCTGAGAAGAATTCGAATAATTCTGCGTTATTATTGGCAGAGCCAATGAATGATTTCAACGAAAATATGAATTTAGTAACAAAAACGCTACCTGTACATATGAAGAAGGGAAAATGCCAATTTGACCATTGTGTTCGCCTTCCATCCAGTTGTTATCGATTATGCGATGAACCCGTATCACATCGCCACGATTAAATGATAATTCTCTAGAAATTAAGTATCAAGTTATCGGGTATTTTATAATTTCAGAGATGGGTCATAAGAGAAAATTATGGAAATCATTTCCGTTCAGCGAGATTTCAATCATGTCCATTATTTTTCAATTTTTCAAGTTGATGAAGCACATGACCCTGAATTTTCCGGAAGATTTTTGTAAGCTAGTCATCAAGAGGCTTTTATTTAATCTGTACATAATTAAACTTCACATGATTCTGATAGAATATTTACTGAGTAGTTTGGAAAGGATTTTAAAATACGAGAAAGTATTCAAAATTTGAAAAGTGGACTTGCATAAGAAAAAAATAAATCAGAATCGGTATTAAGAATAGAAGTGATTACACTTAAATATTACTTGGGACTGACAGCGTTGAAGGAGAAAAGTGCAGTACAAGTCGTTATTCGGGACTGTGATATTGTTTGAGGTGTGGTAGCACGTTCTAGGCGTCCGAATTCGTTAATCAATCCACTGAAGCGATCAAAATTTTTCTGGAGAGCCGGAGAAGCAGAAGGTCTGAAAATGTTTACTGATCTTAAGTCTATTATCATTATGAAATATCGCCGTAGCAAATAATCAGAAATGCATTGAAAACATCATTAGACTTGATCACTGTCAAATTTGAGGGTAACTTATCATCAACCATCATTTGAATCAATCTAGTCATTCTTATTATCATCAAGACATGCCTAACAACAACTAAACTATTAGTTTTGGCTATCGAAAACAACACGACTCAAGTACTGAAAATAGACAGTGATTCAAACAAATGTTTAAAACATAAATGGCTAAAAGATGATTTATAACACGATCACAACTGGTAGCTAACTTACCAAGCAAAATTCCTTTAATGATAAAATTATAATCTGATCTGCTTGATACTTGATTCCATGATCAGAATAGAAAGCGTGTTTAAATTTAATTTCATGAAACAAAAAATTCTAACTAAACATATTGAAATATTGTGAAAAAGCAAAACAACTAACACATATCCATGTCGTCGATTTCGCTGTTGTTGCAATTCTTCGGAAAGCTTCTCAACTTTTTGCCGAACGAGGACGTCATATTTCGAAAGCTTTTTTAACTCCGTCACATCACCGGATGATTGACAATTCACTTTTAGCCTACCTAATAATGAATACTACAATTAAAACACCAGTATTTGAAAACGAAGAACAGAAAAATATCTCAGTTTCCGATCACTGAGAGATTTGCTGTTGCGGTCCCCATTTTTTCAAAAAATTTTGGCAGTCAGCCCATATTTTCTTTTAAATACCAAAAAGATGGAATATAGAAAATGATGAAGGGTTTAGTATTATCAAAAAAATCTCGATTCTAATATGAAAACTGAATTTAAAATTTGAAATGAAATTCTAAAATATCATTCGTGTTAAGTGTTAAATGATAGTGCAGAATGCAAAACATATGCAAGTTTAACATAACAAAAGAGAGCAGTGATAACGAAAATCATGACAATTCAAGGTAAGATATCAGTAGCTTAAATAATAAGCAGATTAGACGTTGTAGATCGGTTTTTATATTCAATAACGGCTTCGTAGATCGGTTTGCACATCCATTAATTACTTTAAGACGCAAATTTTAGTAATTAGTTGAGAAACTGTTCAACAGCTATTCAGAGTTAAGTTCGTACATGACAATGATATTAATAAGCTTATTTAAAAAAACTGCAGTGTTTGAAATTTCTCTTCACTTTTTTTTTTTTTTTTTTTTTTTTTTTTTAGATCGAAAGCATACGATTTTCGTAATTTTTATCGATAAAAAAAGAGACTATCTCATCTGATATTTCTCTTGTCTTCATTGTGAGTGTTCTTCAAGAGAAACTTCTAATATTTTGTAAGTATCTCTGGGATTCAAGACAATTATTTATCTAGAATCCATTTCATACAAGTTAAATGGAAGGATTCAATATGAGAAGAAAAGACACACACCTGAGCTGATACAAGGTGAGCAAGAAGAACAGAGAGTTGTTGTTAAGTTAGTGAGATGTTTACAGGTGAAATAACGGTCAGGAGTAGGAAGCGATGTCGATGATGTGTTACGACTTTTGCATTTTCTGTTGTTGCTACTACTAGTTCCACAAGCTTCCAGGCAATCAACTAAACTTTGTAGATATATAACGGATTGATCTAGACGTTCTCCGATTGCTATTGATTTGATAAGATTATTCAATTGCTCCGTGAACGATTCCATATGAATTTCCTTTTTGTCCAATGTTTTAGAGAGATATTCAATTTCACTCCACGATAAACTATGACACAGTAAACCAGAACATAAACATTTTGAGGGAGATTTTGTTAGCATGAGAGGTACCATCGTTGGATTCTCTACTCCACGTTTATAGCTCTGCTGAAACCGATATGATGGTAAATGGAAATGTTGAGTTTTAGAACGCTGTTGAGCAAAGCAGTTAGTAGCATAATGATGCGATGATGAAGATGACGGACAACATGGTGCAGCACCTAAATTGTGGCGCCATTCAGATTCCCATTCATCAGGTCTACGATTAATGTATTCTGAAGGCGATTGATGCAGTCGTTCCGACTCATTTTTGCTTTCTACGTAACGACCAACACTTTTGCTGCGTCTTGACTGCAACTCATAGTTTCTGAGTGAATTAATCTGATTATCACGTTGAGGATTCGGAGTCCAAGATTCTGTAAATATTTATTTTGGATAAGTTAGCCTTCTGTGCCTAGAAAAAGCCTGATCTCAAAAATACGACATTTTAAGCGTCAAGAATTTTCATCATAAAAAAAAAAACGTGATGAACAGAATGGAAGTAAAAATTTACTTACGATTTATTCGCTGCACGGTTGACGCTGGAGTTGAGAGTTTTCTTTGCTGGTGCCTTAGCACTGAGGAATCTGAATAAATTTTCTTGAATATGATTTTGAGCAAAAAAAGAAATGAAAGACCAACATGAAAAAAAAGAACAAAACCTATTTATATCTTGCGTATCAGATACTCATTCTAAAAATAACGAATCAACAAATATATCATTTCTAAAATCATGAGGGAAACGGTCAAATCATAGCAAAGACTGAATATAGGATGAAAACTGAGGATGTATTGTGAGTAAGGATACAGTTCCCTCTAAGCCTTCATCAATGCATACAACTAAATTTCATCGAAATAACATGAAAAACAAGTAGCTTAAACATGCACATTTATTATTGATAGTATTGCGCAAAGGAAACAGTATGCTTCCAGGTTGGTTGAGTCTTTCCCTTTTCAATTTACAGAATCATTGCAAGAGATGAATAATTTTACACGAATAAAATTCCAAATTGTTTTCAGAATTACAAAGCAAAATCGTTTTTAAATTTTTGAAAACAAAAAAAGTAAGGATAAGAATAAAATGATGCGTGCTGAAACTGATATGATGATGATTCATGCTGCAACTGATAATGATTTTTTTCAAAAAAGGGACCTACTATCTCTAATTAGCTGTGCAATGGACGACATTGAGCACAATAATACAGGATGAAATGCAGCAACAAATATGATGACGACAGAGGTCTCCTGAATTTAGTTGACATAACTGTGCAACATCTATAGGCATGCAACGCAGAAGCAATAAAAGCAGATATTACGAATGAGAATGCTTCTTTCTCTTTGTGATGCGATTCTTTTCGTCTGTGACGTCATATGGAGAAATTTAACTTTGTCTTTTTCAATAGATTTTGCAACAATTTGCAAATTTTATTGCTAATGATAATGCCGGAACAAATACAGAAAAAGATCAGAATAATGGTTGTGGTTATGAATAACAATAAAATGACATTGCCTGTGTTGATTCCTCGGAAATTTGGAATGAATTCTGGAAGTTCACTAAAAAAACAAATATTTGAAGAGTGCTTTTACTCATTCAACAATAAAACAATCCTCTCTGATACACGCATACACACACAAACACACACATGCACACATACACATCTAGACATAATCTCTTTTAGGGAAAGACGACCGGTGCGGAACGATATTCCCGATGTATCTTCAAATGAGGAACTCCAATCAGAGTAACAATTGGAATGGAACCGGGAGTGGGGAATTTCCTTAATTTTCTAATCATTCCAATGCAGTTTATTCCCAGAATACAAGCTTGATGTGCAGGGATGATTGAAGAAGGACCTATCCACTCAAAATGGAAACTTTATACCATTAAATCTGCTTGGAGAAGTTCAAAAGATTCTATCATATTAACATTTATACTTTCCATTAATTGATAAGTAATCCATTACTCGAATATAGCATAGTGAAATAGTTGAAAGAGAACTGGATTTGGAAATATGATGTGAAAAATTTGTAGATTTATTTAAAATTTTGATCGTAAAAATCGATATTCAGAACACGGTCATCATGCTCAATTTATTTTCTTATCACAAGAAATAGAACTGGAATAATTTTTCGGCAAATATATA
>JAOVVO010000406.1:0-74681 GCA_028564675.1 Onchocerca lupi | reverse complement strand
TATATATATATATTTCTGCAGCAGTAATAAATTACATAGAAAGTAGGCTGTAGCAACAGATAATCACTTAGATGTTTAATTTTTAATGAAATATTCAAGAAAAACATCGTCTTCTAAATCTTATCAGATTTGCAGGATGTAAGTTCCATTAAATAAACTATTTAGATACTTTCATTGTACTCTGGAGATTAGAGCTAGAAAAAATATGAGTGCAAATATTTTTAGTTTGGCATTTCAGGAAAACAAAAAGAGCGAAACTTGCCACAAATTCTTCAATAAGTACTAGACAGGTTCAAGTCATGAGATTAATTCGTTGAGAAATGCTTGAATTTCAAATTATTTTGATTAAACAATTATTTATAAAAATTTTACTTGATTTTGAATTCAATTACTTATTGAATTCTATAAAATTCAATGTTTTCAATGAACTATTAACTCTTTGAAAAAATGTGTAATTTACTGATGTGTTAATGTTATAACTTAAGTCTAATTCATGCCAAATGAGTAAAATCTTTTGACGTCGAGAATCAATTTCTATTAGATAGGAACATTGGCTTGGTGTAGTCAACTGATGATAAAAAAGAAGAAATTATCGAATGGTTGATAAAATTCTTCTGAATTTTTCTAAAAATAATTGTAAATTTCACCGAATCAATTATGATGCTTTTGAATTCCTCTGATATGATATATCAGTCTAAGGAAATTTATTGTTATCAATAGCAGCATTTCGCCAGTATTTTGATAGCAAATTAAAGTTAATAATATCTAATCTCTAACTTTTTCTACATAAAACGAATTTACATTATATTACTTGGAAGGTTTTTTTTGGATGAATTATTATCGTAATGAATAATACTTTTCAAAAAAGTCAGAATTCAGTACTGATTTTATATTATTTCGAGTACACAATTTTTTGCAACAAAATAACTCACGAGGGCAATAGTTTAATCCCAATGAAAAAGAGAAATAGAAAAAAATATATAGTAATAAAATAAAATGCTTTTAAGACAAAAAAAAAAAAAAAAAAAAAAAAAAAAGAAAAAAGAAAAAAAAAAGAAATACATATAATTTATTTGCAAAGATCAAGGGAAAAGTTATATTTTTCGCGTGACGATAAATAAAACATCAAAGTTCGGAAACTTATCCCATCTTTTCGACATCAATTCATCTTGCAATATGCCACTTCTATTGTTTCATTTTCTCTTATCCGTTTATCAGATCATTTTTATTTCGTTTTTTTTCTTTCACTCAGCTTGTTTACAATTAAAAAAAGAAAAAGAAATAGAGTAACCCTGCTTGTCTTCCAGGGATACACCTTACTTTCATTTTTTCCGTACTGATAACTAATCCCTTATAATTAATTATAAATATTATTTATACTTATCAAATTAGATACAATCATTTTTTTAATTCAATAGACTGATTCGTTAAAGCGTCAGCAGAAAAATCAAATTTTAATTAATATTCCTTGCTGCGATATTTTTACTTTGAAAGGATTTGAAAAAGTTAAGAAAATTGACAACATTAAAATATTCACAATATTTCAATCAATTCGTCTATGAGCATTATGAATTGCTGCTTGATGATGGATGATGTAATTTGATTCATTTCACATTTAAATAAGTCATGGTAAATATCAAATTAACTTGAGAGATTGCTCACTCAACATGTCAATCACACAAAAAAATGAAACTTAAATCAACAGTTCAGAAGGTTAATTTTATTGAATTTGATTGTTTGTATAGGTTTAAATTTTAATTTGTTGTTTGTTCTAATTTGTTTCTGAAGTATATGACTCTTCCTTAATGATTCTGAAATTTCTGCATGAGTCTACAGGATGATCCTTGATGATAACGTGGAAAACATACCTTTCGATCTTTTCACGATCATTATGTTCATTTGGATTGCTTATTCTTGAAATTGCTATTGGTGACACTGTTCTGGGTAATAGTTCCAGTATGGATCGATTATCATTATATGTTGCTGTCAACGATCGTTCTAATCCAAAACTGTTTAACATTTCTACCTGTGTCATGCGTCCACCTCGTGCTAAATATTTCCAATTAGATATTTAAATTCAGAATTAAAAAGGAAATAAAGAATTCTAGAAAGCTGTCCTGGAAAACTACTTGTCTTTAATTTCAAGAAATCTGAAAATTCTTGCTTTACTGCAGCAAAATTGGCAGAAGTTGGAAGTTTCAAAATTTTAGAAAAGATTTAAAGATTTGAAATTTTTACATACAAAAAAATATATAGAAAAATGAAATATGTTAACAATTTTAAATGAATTTGTGGAATTCTTTAAATTGATAATAATATTTAAACTGATTTATTGGGAAAGATCTTACCCAGTTCAGTTTCCATTGCATTCAATTTCGGCTTATTTTGATTGTCTGCGTTGTTTTGCAATAAATCGTTGGTGGTTTTATTTTGAGATATCAAATGTGTTGATGACTGCTGAGATTTCTTGCAATTATCAAACTAAAATTGATGTATTTTATTGAGAATGAATTTGAAATGTCATCAGAGATTCAATTTTGTTCAATTAATTCAATTTCAATTTAAATTCATAATTTTTTTTTATTACGTCTTTAGGGTCCAGAAATTCTGTTAAATGAAAACTATATCATTGGACGCCTAAATTTCTAATGGAAACAAACAAAGATTTAAAACGAAAAATAGCAAGGAATGTTATTCTCATTTTGATTAAGATATTTCTTTTGTAATAAATCCTCTGCTTCATGGATTACCAATTGCATTTTTGAAAATAAGTATTCTCCACTGCCCTAAAATTCACTACAAAACTCACTGAAAGAAAGACTAAACATTTCAAAAGTTATTCGTAATTACGCAACAGTCAACAGTGTTGTTTTCACATTACTCATTAAATTTTGAATTTACTTTTAAATTTAAAAGTCATCTATTACTTCATTTTTTCAAGTAATGATAATCCCATTTTAGACTAACAAAATTAAGAAACAAGCATGAAGATAACTGCATAAATATCAAAATATTATTAAACTTTCCACTCATTCTATTTCCACAAATTAATTATTGAAGTCTTTCTTGTTGAAATTGTTATTATTTTTTATTCTACCTTCTTTAATATTATTTTTTAAAAATTTTTCCAACAATCGATATCGAAAAATCTGTCTCACTGGACAACTAAAACGTAAAAAATAATCGAAATATGATGTTTTTATGATTGAAGGACAACTTTTTGTAATTTTTTACTACTGTTCCAATTCCGATGCAAGTGCCGCCATTTACTATCAATATATAAGCTAAAACCTCATCATAAGCATTCATCGCAACAAATAATTTGTAAAAAAAAAAATGCCAATTTTGAAATGATACTTGTGCCATACGAGACTGACTAAATTCCGAAAAATCGCTTGAAAGTTCAATTTTTTCTACTCTAATCAAAATAAAAATATTTATGAAGCAATTGAAATGATGACTGGAAATATCTCTTCGGAATGATCTGTGACAACTGATGTGACAACATATCACTTATCTCTTCATGTAACAACAAAAACAAGTCAGTAATCAATGATCTCTTCCGGATAAAAATCATGCTATAACATGCAGCTAGCCTGAAGTTGCAAGCTACACTATGCAGACTAGTCTAAATATTGCAAGCTATAATATGCAGGTAGCTTGAGTGTTGCAAACTACAATATGCAAACTAGTCTGAGTGTTACAAGTCCAATTTTAGCTTTTTCATCGATGCTTGCATTCTAGAATAACAAAGTTATCACATTTGAGCACTACTTCAACATTCTACTTCTTACTTGTTAAAACATCCATTGCCATCTAGCACGACAATAATTGAAAAAGAAGGCGTGGCTATACAATAAATAATGACTGTTAGAATGGAACTTTTTTAGCAGTAAGAAACAAATAAACACCTTTAAGCTATTCTACGCGATAAGTCATGCAAGTCAAAATAAAATTACATATTTAATATGCGAATAACGCTTTTGCCAAAGAATTTATCGATACTATCTGGTCAGCCATTTTTGCCTAGTCATTAAAAAACTGAACATTGCCAGCTCGAAATTTTTACAAAACTTTGTTCTTTTAAATGAATTTTGATAGACTAAGATTTTTGGTAGAATAGGAAAAAAATACCTTTTTTTGATATTCAGTAGGTAAAAGCGGTTGCTTTAGCAATAAAGGTTTGCATTAAATTAAATATGATCTGATTAAATTTAATAAATATGTAAAAATATATAGAGTTTTATAAAGATAAATAAGACCTATGAGATGGTATAGAATTATTCACATACAGATATGAATTTAAAAAATTGGAAAAAGACGTTCGATTATTTTTCGATCTATTAAACTACTGTCACCAGTTGAATGGGAACTATTTTTTATACCTTTTAATTCTAATAATAAAATCGTTCAATGAAGAATACCTCAAATGGCATTAAACTTTTCTGATCAGTTTGCCATCTGCTTGTCCATAATTTCGTTGACTATAACAAAAGATCACAACTTGTTTGCAGAACTTCATCATAAAGGAGTATTAAGGGAGCATTCTCTCTTTGAGCACTTCTCATCATATTAAGAAACCTGGACGGCTTGCTATAAAATTTAATTTCTATCTGATGTCATTGAACCATGCATTAGGGAGGAACAAATAGTCACATCTATACAGAAATCTTGGAAACTTTGCGGTAAAGTTGAACGAAGAAATAATGCGCTAAAAAGGAACACTCCGCGAAGAGGTTGCAGTTGACAAATGACCAGAAAATGCCAGAGCATCTTATCTCCAAAATTTCTTTTTATGCTAAAGAACGATTTTTGCAGATAGAAAAAACATAGTGCGACATTTGGACATCATTTTGGAGAATTGAAAAGAAATAAATTTAATTTGTGCAGATGCAATTAAAGATTTTTAGATCAGAACAAATTCACGAGATTCAATGGTAAAGATATGTTCCGAGATCGACAGAGAAGCATGCTACCGCTTTCCAAATATAATGATGGGCTTTGTGATAATGTAAGTATTATTACTAATCACTCAAATTTTTCGAGAACTGCAAAAGAAATGAACTTCGGGAGCTTTCAAATAGCAACAACTTTCCGAGTTGTATTTTGCCGCAACATTTCACGCCTTAATTTCATTGAGATTTCGAAAAGTTTCTAAGTCCTTGCATATCATGTTAATTATACTTTATCCTATTATATCTTAATACTTGCTAAATGTTATTTAATGGTAAATACCTACCAAACGACTATGTACATGTTAAATATTCTATTTGATGAATCTTCTTGAATGAATTTAGGATCACAGCGCAGCTACCGATACTAGTCACTTATGTATCTACTGTGTTTTACAAAAAATTAAAATTAATTTATTATCTTTGTTCTCTACAATCATAGCTTTTACATTTATTAAAGAAAAATAGAGAAAGAATTATACAAATAAAATATAGAAATGCGGCAAAAATACAACAAATAGTTAGAGCAACTATAATAAAAAGGACTGAGAAAGATCAGGTATGAATAAATAGCTCAGAAGTAGCACATTAATGCTTTAAAATTTGATTTGACCTTTAAATTGAAAAAAGTACAGCCTAACAAGTTCATTTATATGATCGGTTATTTTCTCCATAAATAAAAAGGGAATCATTCCACATACATTATTTCGTTTAATATTCGTTTTTTACTCATTCGATAATCGTAAAAAGTTTCCCTCAAGTATCGGCAAATTGAATCAAAGCTAAAGACAGTAAATCATTGTGAGATGTGACAAATTTCTTGTTATAGAAATCATTCTTTCCATCTCATTTCACTCTGATTATCGATGCGATTCGTCAAAAGTAGCGTGCTAATTTAGAAAGAGTTATTTAAAAATTTAAATTACCCTGTCAGAAAGCTTTAATAGGTATAGTGAACACAAAGTAGTAAGAATAACAATGACATCCAACAGAGAAGAAGTATTGGAATTTTCGAAATGAAAACTAGTTTTATTCCATGAACTTATCAATGCGCGTATGCATTTAGTTGGATTCATGCACTAATGGATTATGAGCATGCACACTCCTATCTTTAGAAACAAATCGAACTTTTGCTTTTAATCAGCCTAGGCCTAAAATCGCTCTTCGACTAGTGTCCTAGGCAGATATAATGATCTCTGTGAAGGTCGCACTGTTTAAATAGAAATCGATAAACTATTAGAATCAATCGACGCCTGGTCAAGAATATCATTGTTCAAAACATGACGAATTGCGATATGATTTACATGAGAAAAATATCGCTTAGTTCAAAACAAAATGAATTACGATGCGAATTACATGAAAAGACTTTTCTTGTTTCAAAATTTTGATTAGAATTCACGAATTACGCAAACATTCATGAAGATCATTCAAGAAGTGATGATAAAGAAATTCGAATTTTAAAATTCAAAAAAGTCCATGCAGCAATTCAGTGAAACAAAATAGCTAAAATGGTTGGCTTCACACGCATTTTTTAGAAAAGTAATGTTCATATACTTAACAGACAGTTGCTATCAAAATTTATTTAGCAAGAGAAAGAATGGCCATTGTCGGAAAAATCCGAAAAATATAATTAATGCGAACGATCCAAAATTCAAGAAGCGCAAAAACAATTTCAAATGGACCAACAAGGACAAACATTTATTGCCAAAACAATAAACAAAAGGATAATTATGTTTCCCGCCAAAACGATAAACATGTTTCCCGCCAAGACGATAAACACGTTTCCCACCAAAATGATAAACATTCTCGCCAAAACGATAAACATATTTACCGCCAGTTCTGATTAGCAGGTAAACAAAGTGAGGTGGACCAGTCATGAGACGAAACATTAGAGATTAGGAGAGGGAGAGAAGCCTCCACAAGGATTTAAAAGGTTCGGATTTTGGAGCAGAAGAGGTGTTTCAACAAGATCTTGCTACAAAAAATCTTGCTACAAGTTCTCTAGAATAGTTTTCTATATCAGTTTCCACAGCGACAGTTTCTACAGCAAATCTACAATCAAGGCCGAATGTTCTTCTCTACTAGCAGTAAAGGAAGAATAATCCTGTAATCAGTTATCTTGAATATATGTGATATTGTTTTGTGTTATATAGGAAGGTACATCGTCCATCTATCAATAAAAATACTAAAGATTCGTTTCTGTCACACTAATTAAAATTCAACTTTTCCAACAACCAGTAATAATGATCCATCATCTCGGATTTAAATTTACCATATTTTAGAACATGAAAGTAGTTTTGTTAATTGGATATGCAAGTATGAAATGATTCTTTTCATTTGAAAACAAAAGTTTGATAGAAAATGAACACAAAAATGAAGGCAATGAAATTTAAAAAGACAATAAAATGATATGACTATGAAAGATCTGCTATGGAACAGCATAAAAAAAGTAGTGGCTGGAAAAATCAACAAATCAGCTATCCTTGAAGAGACCAATATTTTTTTCTATTTAATTTATGCAAATAGTTCATCAGATATTGCCAAGGAAGAACACCGACAGATCTTAATGATAAAATCTTCTCTACTGGATTTCTTTGCTGATAAGTTGAAAAGAAAAATAATTCATTACCACTAGATTAATATTTACTAATCGAATAAATTGAAATCAATAAAAAATGGATTTTATTTCAAGAACCAATCATTATCCGATCATTAATGAGCTTAGTATTCTTAAAATTGCTTATGATTATTCGGTTTAATTTAATATGATTGTTATCGTTTTTGATTTCATGTAAATTTAACTATCAAAACAACTGCACAGAAACATCTATTATGTTTTACGTTAGTCTTCTACCTTGTTCTATCTTATCAGATCATGATGGATGTATGTTATCAAATGCTAAAAGCAAACCGCTTCTATTGTAAGACGACTATCAATATCAGATTCGTCAGAGAAATCGAATGAGAAAGTTATAGATTTCTGATCGTTTGCAGGGGCTGTATGCGGTACGTCATCAATCGGTGAAAACAACGACGATTTACAGATATTTCTGCATGATTTTGCGGGTAAACCTGTAATTACCAGAAAAATTAGCTTTTGATGGTTATATTATGAAAGTTTCTAAATAAATATTACTTTGGTTATAATATTGAAAGCTTAATTTCTGATCACTTTAATATTTATTGAAATTTCAAAGTAGATTTCTCAAACTCAAAATTTTAAGCATTTTGCATATTTCTTAAAGAAATAACTTCCGAAAATTGAAATTCATATTTTTCGAGAAGAATTTCATAAATTGGAGTTCAGTCCATACTATTCAAAAGACAAGACAAAATTAAACGATCAATGATGCTCTTTTTAATTCTTCATTGAATTTAGTTGAAGATCTTTCTAAATATATAATATTATTTTTCTCACTAAAATATGTCAAATGCAAATTTCTGAAGAAGAAGAAAAGTATTGTAAAATGAGTTCAAAAAAATTGATATTAAAATCGGCAATTTTCTTCTCTGCTTTGGTCTCTTTGTTATGCAAAATCGATGAAGTATAATATACCGAGAGAAAAAAGAAAGGGCGAACAAATTCGTCTTGTTTTATTTACTACTTCAGAAATTGAGCTATTGATTAAGAAATGCACAAAACAATTGCTTATTCTTGAGTACATTACTCAAATCTCAAAAAAATTCTGAAATTTTTGAAAAAACATTGGAAATCGCAGGACAGGTAATTTCAAAAATTTTAGAAGCATAGTTTTTTTTTAGCATAGCACACGCAAATATTTTTAAAAAAATATCAAAAAATGTCAAAAATTTTAGAAGCATAATTTTTTTTAGCATAGCACACGCAAATCTTTTTAAAAAAATATCAAAAAATGATATTTTTAAAAGCGATATATTTTTTTAGTATAGAAATATCGTATGCTCATTTCTTTTACTTAATGAAACGGCAATAGAGAAAACAATTTCACTAAATGATGGCAATTTCTGAAAAGCGTAAATTACATTTGCCATTTATCAAAAACATTCAGCGTTAATTGGCTTTAGAATTTGGCAAAACAAAAATAAATTTTAAAATGATGTTTGAGATTTCTAACAAAATACATTCAAAAATTTCAAGAATGAGCTTTAAAAGATGTAAAAATTTAATTTTTTTTGATTTTTTTGTTTAACCGGAATTAAGGCTTTCGAAAAATTCTCCTTAAATTTATATTGAAATTAATCAATGCCAACCTAAAGAATTAATATAAAAGACCATTGAGCGGATTTCTTCTCTTTTACAGATCTTCAAATTAGCATAAACTTTAAATTTTAGCGAATAAAAAAGAAAAGTTGGCTGAAAATAATTTTCAATGAAAAAAAAAGAAGAAAAACACCAATAGGCTAATTTTGATTGTCAGAGAATTTTCAATAAGAAGATTACGAGCTGAACTTATTAGCCTGATTGGAAGTCATAAATCGGAATAATTACATGCCATTTACGAGAATACAGTGGAAGATATTTATACTAAAAGCACTGACTGCATTCAGACGGAAAAGATAAACAGATAAACGATCAAACAAATAAGTTGTCAGTGAAGCTGAAAAGCTGAAATTATTAGATAATATGCGTCAATAACTCCATAAAGATTACATTTTCATGAATTATCGCTTGTTGTATGACAATATTTTTCGTTTAATCAGTTAAAAATTTACTGTAACTCGAGCTACTGAATAGTGGCAACGGTGAGTTATGACGTTCACGTGGCGGCCTCGTTGGTTCCGTATTATAGAAATCCCAGCACGCCCAACGACCACGTTCGTAACATGACTCCAGAGGAACAATCTACAACACAGAATAAGGATTTCCAATAAACGATTTTTCGAATGTATTCCATTTTTACTCAGATTTTCGGTTTGATTCTTAAAAATTCAAAGTTTATTGATGCGATTTCGATTTAGAAATCGGCCATTGAAAATATCTGCTAAAAAACAAATTCTCAAAATTACTAATTCAATACCGAGAAGAAATAATTTCTGTAATTTTACTGAATTTGCTAAAAAAACTGCTAAAAAACAAATTCTCAAAATTACTAATTCAATATCGAGAAGAAATAATTTCTGTAATTTTACTGAATTTTCAATAACTATACATTGTTTGTTGATTTTTTGTAAAATAAATTTTTTTTTTATCCTTAACTTTTCGTTTCGAAAAATGTTTACTTGCATCAGAAACACGGATGATGAATATACTAATCACTGAAATTATTCGAATATCAAAAATTGATTTCAAAGAATACCACTTTCGAAACCAATTGAAAACATAATTTTAGATTTCAATAAACAAAATATGTGGGACTTTCCTTGATGTGAATTATAATGAACGAATATATTATTGGATTGCTTTGAGAAAGTAAAGGAGAAAGAAGTAGAAAATGGCTAACTACAAGTAATATTTTCACAACTTCAGCTTCTGTTGAGTTTACATAATTAAATCTTATGTCGCCAAATTTTCTATAATTAATTGGATTTTTGTTGCATTCATTTTGATTCACTTTGCTTATCATTCGACACGTTGAAATTTTTAAACTGGAAATTAACCGAACATCTTATAATTCTAAAAAGCTAAAAATTGTTTATTCATTGTCCAAAAAAAAATATATTCAGTTATGTAAAAAGAAGAATCATTGCTTGCTACTAAATTAAAAAACAACCAGACTATCCAAGTTCGATCAAAAATACTAAACAAGTCTCCATGAAAGTGAATTTCTTCAACTTACCCCATCACTGGCGTGACAGAAAAAATTCTATCAATATTATGTTTCTGTAGCTTGAAGAATCACACGAACAACTTACCATTGCAAGATCCATCTGCTGCATTTTCAACAGTTGATATTTTTGAAATGTTTACTTTGTTGATGAAATCCAGATTGTTTCGAAATTTCTAAGGATTCTTGCTTTTTTTGCCTTGGTTTTTTTTTAATTTTTTTAAACTGCTAAAAGCATTGTTTCGAAACAAATAATAGAGAGTGGCATATCATTGCTACAGTGATATGACAGAAGAAATTTTCGATTTGGATTGCATGATTAATTAAACAGAAGTTTGACCTCGATAATTTAAATTTACAAAAAAAGACCGAATATGTAAGACAGCTGGTAAAGTTGGCAACAATTTTGCAGCTGAAAAATTGAAATTGATAGCAATTTCTATTTCTAAATGGCAATTAACTGTAATAAATTTCTCAACAAAAGAAAGTGCAATTAGTCTAAAAATATGATTAAGTCAGGATTTCAAGGTAAGAAAACAAATTTAACTTTTACTTAGCTTGTGTATGCTATTTTTAATTTAGATGAGCTGTAAGGAGGATTTATTTTTCAGGGAAAAATAGATTTATACAGCTCCATGAAAATTAAACATTATCCAAGAAAAAAGAAAAAGAAGGGAAAATTAATGAGATGGGAAATATGTGTGACCCAATTCTTTTATTGAAGAAAAATTATTATTTTTCGTGGAAAATAATAACTTATCGATACTTTTTTTACAGAATAAAACATAATCTTATCAGCAAATATCTCCAGAAAACATTGTTTTCTCATAGAATATTTATGTGTAATAATGCGTTCAACTTTTGCACTTTGAAAACTTTTCAATAAGATTGTTATGTTCAGAGGACAACGATAATTTTTTGGCTCTTCCTTAAAAGTAAAATTTGGCCAAAAGGAATATCAAAATCTCTTAAAAATATTAAAATTAATTGTTTCGTTTAACTTCACTCCAATGTGCTTTGTGTATGATTTATCCTAAATAAACATTTATCTCTTCCTTTCTTCGTTTATTTACATTTTCGCAATTCTCGACCGATCCCAAACAGCCAAACTTCTGATCTTCGTTACAAGATATTTTAAAATCAAATGAAATCAGATCTGTCTAAAGAAGATTTCAGTTTACCTTCAGCACAATTTTCAATACTGAGTCATCAGGACCTAAGGGAAAAAATGTCTTTCTGATTTTCAGCATTGGTATCAGTGATTCCCCTCACCACTGATTTTATATCACTGGCTTCCATTATCACTGATTTCACACATAGCTGTCACAATTGTCAAAGAACTAATTCCTAGCGTGTCTCGTATAAAATCAATGGATGACAATATTCATATCTGATTACTGTACCTCGAATTATAACATAACTTGCTCGTCAATTTACCGTCTGTCCTGAATGCGGAAAAGTTTGTCAATTCTCATTCCTTAACATTGGAAGCAATAAGTTTTGATTCATTTTTTTTTATGGGGAATGTTCGGTTCTTATGCTTACTTCTTTGCAGCAGAAATTGAATTGGATGAATTCGACGAAACAGAAGTCATTTTCGAAATTAGTTATTTATCACGAGAAATTTCACTCATTGAAGTTATAAAAACAGATTTTTTAATTTCTAAGATCTCTATGCTTTGTCTCATTGAAGTGCTCGAAGTGATCACAATTCCCTTGCAATTTTTGATGCCATTATTTCAATAATTGGGGGACCAAAAGAATTTAGCCTTAATGCTATTCGTAGGAGAGTTGCAAAATAAAGATTAGAATAGTAATTATTGCAATCAATCCAACATTGGAAAGTCAAGTTATAGTACAATACATAATTAAGTTATGAAGCTTAGATGTAAAAATGTTGAAGACGTCGAAAAAAGCTTGAATGTAAATGCTATTTTTATCTGTCCAAGTTCATTTTTCCGCTTTTACATGAAGTTTCTTCAAAAAATGCAATGAAATTGTTCGCCATCAATGCCTGCAGTGAATCTTTTCCTTACAATCGATTATCATTTGGACATTTTGAAACTTTCAACAAATACTGAATTTTCTGATTTCCGATCTCTCGAGCATCGTTTTTTTTTTTTAATCTTTATGTATTATCATTATTCTATGCAAGAATGTAGCGAAACAACAGAAGAATCTCGGAACTTTTCTCATTGAGATTTCAAGTTTTGCGTTAGACATTTTCATGAAATATGGAAAAAGTTCAATCTAACTGTGAGCTATGAAAGAATACTGTAATTGACTAATTTTTATATACGCTGAATGCAATTAATTCAAATTGTTCAATGTTCTTAGATATGATTTGCTGTTAGAATCTGCATGTTTATGCCTGTATCAAGTTTCCTCGATATCCAGCAAGTGGTTGCATGCAATAATATTTATGACGATTGTAATGCCTGATTAAATCGACGAATTTGAGTTTAAAATAAAATATCAGACTTGGTCTGAACAAACTGTAAATAATAAGTTTGCAACTGTTTAGCAATTTATAATGTTTATTCGGCAATAATAACAAAGAACTTACTCTAAAACGTGATCCACTTATCTGCTTACTCTTCTTCAGTCCAGATTGTGGTTGCTGTTGAAAGGATGTCGAGGTTGCTGTTGATGATCGAAACGAAATATGATGATCATATTTAGTTTCACCGAAGATTGTTTCTGTGAATAATAATACTTTTATAACATATAAATTTGTTATAACAGATGGATAGAAATTCTGTAAGTCATTACCAGAATTTTTAGCCCTAAAAATTCCTACATTTCTACAAAATTACTGAAAAAAATTTTATCGAAAAATTTAAACATGGAAAATTCCAGAGTCGAAACAAAACAAATTGACTGTGCATTTTGATGAAACGAAATTCAGTAACACTTTATGCCTTTTTCAGTCGTCGCTTGAAAATGAGATTTTCAAAACGAAACAAAAAAAGAAAAACAAAAAGAAAAAAAACTCAAATTTCGATAAACATTCTGCACAAGAATAGGGATTCCAATGCATTTCTTTCAAACTATATTGATTTCAAAGCTTTAAATCACTAGATAGGACAAAGAAACAAG
Source organism: Onchocerca lupi (assembly GCA_028564675.1). NCBI lineage: Eukaryota > Metazoa > Nematoda > Chromadorea > Rhabditida > Onchocercidae > Onchocerca > Onchocerca lupi. Next base: position 60,886 of record JAOVVO010000406.1, on the reverse strand, counting down.
CCCACATTAGATCTACAAATCTAATGCTGAGTTTCTTCTCTTTCACTGATGAATCAAACTTAATGAATAGATTTTTTGCAGGAAGAGGTCAATCATCAGAATAAGAATGAACAATAGAAGTCTGGCAAAAACAAGTATTTCTGGATAGTGAAAATTAAGCAATTCGACTAATGCACTTTATTAGAGAAGTAGAGCCACTGATATTTCAAAAAATATATATAGTCTTGTTCGATATCGAATCGAATCATTATAAATTCAAAAGACATTTTGCATTAACGATTCAATTAACGAAAAACGTAATTAGAAATTAAATCTAAGCCTAAATCTTTAAACAAACAGGAAAGGAAACAAACTGAAAAAACCAAGACCATCTGCAATATTCGATTGCTTCAATTGTTATGTTTAAGGCTTATTCTCGGATACTTTTCCGAATTTCGATGAAATTATATTTAAGTTTTTGCTAACATCATAATGTCGGAGGAAGATAAAAATGGGACAAGAAATTACCAAAAAACCAAATACATAAAGCAACAAATCAAATGGAAGTTTGCTTACTTTTATCCTTGAAATTCAATTCGTCGTCAGATGAGGAATCGGATGATTCCATGCTCGCTGATTCTTTATGTCTAAAATATAAAATACAATTTAATGAATTTTTTTTGATGGTCATTTTAGACATGAAACCAGCAGTGGAAATAAAATCATAAGATTAAAATAATTGAGCGGAAAATTACCAACCAGCAAAATAAAAGAAAATTTTTGTCTCAAATTTTCGGAAGCATTAATTCACCATATAAGATTAATTGAATGGAACTATAATGAGATTTCAAACTCTATTTCAAAATTGGGGGCTGAAATTTGTTTCAGAACTTAAAGTTTCAATTATGCCAAGTAAAGACAATCAATATTTGGTCACACTGCTAATAATCTTAATCAAAAATCCTTCAACTTTCTGCTGCATTTACGAGTTTTATGAAATTGAATGATAAATCATCGCATTAGTACAGGAATTTCTACTTCATCCTAAAACAGACATTCGTTCCTTAATATAACAGACAATCATTTCTAAATATTTAAGTTAGAATTTTTAGCATAATTTTAGAATAAAAAACTGTAAGTTCGCAGGATTTTGTTTTGGTTATTTTTTTTCCAACCATTATTCTCCTATAATTAGACAAACAAATAAATGGAAAGGTGCTTTTAATTACTTAACACACCTTTTATCAATGATTGAGAAGCGTCCTTCGGTGCTCGCATATTTAGTATTTGAAAGTGTTTCCTGCTGAAGTATTTGCGTATCGGATCGCTTCCAACGTGGAATAATGAGACGTGAAGTTGAGCTGCTGAAGAAGTTCATCGGATAAGATATTTAGGCTATAAGAAGAATTGATTTCATTAATATTTGTTGTAAGCATAATTCATAAATTTGTTGATATGCGTTGCTTGATCTTTTGAAAAATTTTTTCGAATTATTTGTTCTTTTTTTTTCAGACTATTTGAAGATAACTGAAAGTTTTCAAAAGCTATGAGCAACAGAAGCAATAGTCAATTGCTAAAAAGTATCAGAAAATAATTATTTTCATAGTTTATCCTACATAAATTGCAAGATTTTGGGAAACAGAAACAACTAATTGGTCAATTCTGGAAATATTTTGAATTTATTATTTAAAGCGAATAATTTATACAATATTTCAAATGGGAGCAACATTTAGCTTTTCTGGAAGCTAATTACTTCAAAAAATATTTTTGATATTCTTGTTTGCAAAAGTTTACAGGATTTAAAATCATCAGGGAACAAGATGTGATTAGGTGTATATTAGATCAGTATCATTGAGTTTAGGATTTAAACGGAATATAAACGACAAAAAGATGGAGAAAAATGCCAGAAATTCAGAAATATTCAATTCGAATACAAATTAAGTTGCAAAAGATATGAAATATCATATGGAAACAGAATAATGATGTGTTTTGACAATATTCTTTTTCTGACAATATTATAGATAATGATTGGAAATGGATTTTTGATTAGCAAACATTTTATCTTTTTTTTAAAACTAAAAAATATTTTGGTTTTCTAACATCAAAGATTACATGAAGAATGATTAAATAAAATGGTAGTGAACAAAGCGAAGGATTTTTTGATGTTACAACACGATAAGATGGTTTTTTTTATTGAAAAAATAGGACTTTTGATGAGACGATAAATATATTTAAATAGGGCGTAACGCTATCACAGTCGTAACGTATACAGTTGGTTTTTAGCGATTAATTGAATAAAAACTTTGCTGATATTAATTAAATTCTCCAATTCCTGTGAATTACTTAGCTTCATCAAATGTCCTTTCTCTAAGTTTCATTTCTAACCGAAGGAACTCTTTAATACTTCTATATATTAAAAATGAAAAGATAAAAATCACAAATTAAAGTTCAAATGTGAGCATCGATTTATTCTCGCGACTGGTATTGCTGTCCTAATTGAAGCCAATAAAATTTATTTTCCAGCGATAAATCTTTTGTAGCAAATATTCTGTAGTGGAACTTTTAGTTTAAAGAGATTAATGAAGTCATGAGTATTATATTTCACAAAATTTTTCAGAATCATTCTGAAAGTTTTAAATACAACTTTGACACATTCATTTAAATACACTGAAAATTTTAGAAGCGATTGTTTAGACTACTGATTCTTTAATTCAGTGGGGGAGCATAACTGAAAAAGTATCTTAAAAATAATTTTGGATATTTCAACTTTGAATTTCCGTAATTTAAAAAGAAAAAATAATTCGAAATGAAATAATTGTATTCATATTTACAAATGGTTGAGAAAAATTCAACAATCATGAGTTTATAATTATGCAATTGCTTCATGATTTTTTGACCACACTGAAAGCAAAATTGCATAAAAATTATCAAGTTCAAAAAAATTTTTATAATACCTAAAGATTTATTAAGTAATCATATTCTTTACAACGATAATATCGATAATGGAAAATGCCGCAACAATGGCAAGACGAGTAATGATGGTAATTAAAATTGGCAGTTGACAGACGACGACACAAAAACCTAAAAAATATCTGTAAATTCTATGTCATCCATGAAATGACACAATCGTCAATTGATTTTATAGGAAAAACAAGAAGTAGTGCTATGGTTCATCAACTATGTTATTAGATTGTTTTGAAAACCAGTTTATAAGCAACTTTCCGTAGTTTTCAATTGATTTAAATTTACACATCATGGCTCCATTCATCCGTTCATTTCATTTCGCTTTTCTTCCGCAGGACTAAATTTCTCAAATAATCATTCCTACAATAACTTGAAGTTTTTTTTGGCTCAAAAATGTTCAGATTCGACATTCAATCACGCGGACATTTTGAATCATTGAAAGCTATGATATTCAAAGCTTCATGTTTCCAGATGTTTTCTAAAATAATTTCGAATATTACAATAATCCGTCATTTAGTTTTTAGACTTGACAAATTATATTCTTAAAACATTCGCCAATCTAACTCTATTTGTTAATTATATTAATTCCTTTTTTTAGTAAACAATTATGAACTATGTTATCGTGTGTGACAGCCCCAGTAATTTTAATTTTTGGAATCGTTGTTCATCAGTGCAGAAATCAATTTATGACATATTTGTTAAGGAAAAATGAAATTAATGATCTATTTATTTGAAAACTTTGGGAAATGAATTTTACCTAATTGTTACACATTAAATAAGTCTTAAAAAATAAATAAATAGTTTTAAAAAAAAATCATATTCAATGATTTTATATGACAATGGCTTGGTTGCTTGCTCAAGAAAAATTTTTCAGTAGCTTGGAAATTGATCATGATTTCAAAAATGCATGTGAAATTGATCGAGTTAGGTCAAAAGTTAAAATTGGACTACGAGGTAAAAAGGAAGGAATTACAACAACTCAAAGATAAGAGTAAAAGAAAGAAAGCGAACAGTAAAAAGAACTATTTCAAAATAATTACTTATGCAAGTGAGAATTTAATAATCGATTGAAAGAAACTTTTGAATCTGAAGACACCAATAGTATGCTTAACGCAAATCTAACATACTAATAAACCTTATGAAGTTTGCATAATTTAGTTCTTTCTTAAATTAATTTTTCCAAATTAGCTTTCAAATTAACTTAGTTTTAATATTTATCAAATTTAAAATTAATTTTTTCAAATTAGTTTCTTTCAGAGGCAGCAAAAATTTGTCACACTTTTAAACTTTGGTATTTTTTGTTTTAAATTTTTTCCGATCTGTGATAAAAAATAACATCCTTTTCGAGAAACGATTTTTAATTCCTAACTTTCAAAAGGGATTAGAAAATGGTATTAAAGAAAAATGTTTTTCTGCTTGTTAAAAGTGCAGAAAAAGAACTAAGTTCTGAAATACTGCAATTAGCAATTAAGCAAACGAGATTTCGGCTAATTTTTTGCATAAAGTCAATTTAAGAAAGTGGGAAATAATTTTATAAATTGTCAAAAATGTGAAGAGAGAAGAAAATTTTTCCAAAGCTAATGAATCTATCGATAAAATTTTTTTTTCATCGATAAAATATAGGCATCAACAAGCAGATTCTCAACGGTTGTAGTGAAAATCAATCTTAACCTTTGGATTCTGTGATAAAAGATGAAGCATTATCAAGTGATTGCAAAGTCATTAAAGGAAGGTAGAGTTCACGAGAGGGTTAATGATATATTATCAAAAATGAATTTCTGACAAAAATAAGAAACCATTGAAATTTTTGAAATGCTTTTTGACAAACTTCGATATCAAAAGCATTTAAGGAAACATTTATAATATGTTTCAACTGATTACTTACATTTTTTACTCAAACTCAATGATGGATCTGAAAATGAATATAAATTTCAACTTGAGAGGAAAGGCTGTTTGGAGCTTGAAACATTCAATTATAAGAAAAGAAAAGAAGTTAATTGAAAAAAATTTCGATGATGCCGTAAATAATGAAGACGTCGATATGATGATGAATTCTTTTGAAAAGGTTGTGCTTGGTATGCAACAACAAAAAATGCATCATACCTTTTCCAGCATTTTTTCTTATTGATTCGAATTTTTTTATACTGAAGATTTTATAGTACGTAATAATATGTTAGTTTTGTAAATATTACATAATGGAAATAGAAATGGAAAAAAAATATGATGGTTTAAGTGGAAGAAACTTAGAAATGATTGATTAAATCGCAACTTGGAAAAATAATCAAATGGAAAAGATAAACAAATCCACATTGGATCATTTTCACTCAAACATTTGTGAGAAAATATTAAAAAGTTAAAAAGTTTTTATTAATAATACGGTAATAAAAATACTTCATAAAAGCAGACAATGGCTTTTGCGAAAACTAAATTTCACCAAATTTATTAGGTTAGAATATAAGTGCGTCAATGACATGCATATCAAAATGCAACAAATCTTTTCCTATGCCAAATGTTCCAAAATTTGTCAACAATTCGAGAATTCTCAGGCCAGATTGATGAATTGTTGATAAGTTCGTACTTTTTGAAATCAGTATCGAAAGGATGAAGTACTTAAAATATAGCATTCATGAAATTCCTAAGCTTCAACAAAATGAAATTGATGGATTTTTTACCAAAAATTCACGAGCAATTTCATTTCAACAGGAAAATTTGAAAATTGTTGCATCAATTTAATATAAACAAAATAAAATCACCTGTATGGTATCATGATCAGTGATCATTTTGCATTGCCTCCATTTGATGAAAAATTCAAAATCTGCAAAAGGATAGCTTCATTTATTACACTTAGTTTTGATTAATCATTAAATTCAATTGTTTATATCTCCGGAGAGTCGAGAAGATTGGCCACACAGCAGAAACTGAAATGAAGCTTTTTAGTGAACATGCGCTTCGTTAATTGACAACTTTCTAAAAACGCCCAATCGAAAAAAATACTTCACTCATTCCCTTCCTTAGTGGAAAATTGCTTTCTCAATCTTAAACTATTCTGAGTCAGATTTTCTTATCATACCTCAAGTACAGGTGTTAAGATACTAATTAGAACGAAGCCAAAGATCGAAAATTGTCCATCAACTTGGAAAAATATCGCGATAATTGCTTCATTAAATGTCATCTTCATGATATCAACTATATAAAGTATCGATTCATTTTACTGACAATAAACTTTCTAAACTATTGAAATGAAATGAAGCGGCATGCAAGCAGACAGATAATTAGTTGAATAACTTAATTAATTCAAATACCTTACCTGCTACTTGATCTACAGCTGACTCCTTCTTTTCTGTAAAAGCGATTGTTGAAGAGGAATGAAGAAGTGTGGAAAAAGTAGAAAACAAACTGAAAAGTGCGGTGGAAAACCTTATGTGGCGCACATTAGAGGTTGTCTAACTGTAATACATTTTTTCCGTCTCCATAATATTTGGCAATAATCTCTTTTAAAATTTTTTTCCCAACAATCGTGTAAACATTCCATGTTCTTTCGTATTATGTGATCGAAGATCAAACAAAACCTAAAATTTTTGGTCTCTGAAGTACTTTAAGTTTAAATCTATCAATATCATTTATGCATGCCATCTTCTTGCTTTCTCGAATTTTATATCAGATAATTCAATTAGTTGTAATTCAGATTTGCTTAAATTGTGTTATCTTACAACAAATCGGTCACAATCATTCGAATTGTTAATGTTACTTCAGAAACTTTTTTTTTTTTTAAAAATTGAGATTTAAAGAATTGCATTGCTTTATAAAATTTGGAAAAAATTGCAAAATGCTTTTTTCTTTTGTCAAAAAATTGGATTTTTCGCTGTTCCCAAGAAAGACTCGAATGAGAGCGAAACTTGTTAGTTTCTGGAATAACAGATAACATACACAGGAAAGTAGATAATTATGATAATGGATGACACATCATCCATAAACAATTTGAACATTCTAGAAAATATGAAAACATATGCTTGTAAAGCTTGATCGTCCTAATGTCGCATGTTTCTGTAACGCTGATATTACCCTTGATTTCTCTTGGAAAATATCGGGAAAACTGACGAAAAGTCTCAGTGCGCAACTTTAGACGGAAAATAATGCAAATTTCGATATTATCGTAAGGACTTTTGAAAGGTTAAGGGTAATTTTTTTATTTTTTTTTTTTCATCAAAATGGTTTTTTTTTTTTTTTTGAATTTTCAAAATGGTTTTTTTCGAGTTTTTTTTCCATCAAAACGGTCTTTTTTTGGAGCATAATTATTCATATTTAAAAAAATTTTTATATTTTTATAATAATAAGAAGTTGACAGTTAAATGCTCGAATTGATTTAAAAAATAGTGGTTATTCAAATTTCTTTTAATTTATTCCAAAAATCTGATTCATATCATTTCACCAACAATTTTCAATTTCTACGTATTTTAATAATAGCTGTCTTTCTTTTTCATCCTCTTCATTCCCAGTCCATCATGGAATACGAGCAATGAACAAGACAGAAACAGTAGAAGTTAGCGCCGAATTTGAGACTGATTATAAATATCCAAATTCCGAGAAATAATTGAAATTCGGATTTTGAAAATTATTATGTTAAAGCTGAGAAATTTTGCAGGAACGCAATGAGCAGTAACATTCCCTTTAAGAAATTCAATTATTTGTTGAAGAAACAGAAAAAATTAGCCAACTAAATTAGTTTATTTCTTAATTTCTCGACTAATGAATGATTGATTTGATTGTTGGATTTATCTGTCTGATTGCTTTTATTGGTGGTAATCGTGCACACAACGCAAGTTCATGGTAATCATTTTTTGTTATTTTTTAGAAATTTTATTAAAGAAAAAAATTATCGAAAAATCATCTATAAGGAATTTTGTTTATCTAAATTAGGCAAGCAAATAGTCTGAATTGAGAAGATAATATTTAATGCAACATTATGAAAAGAGATGTATATTGATTATTTTAATTGATCAAGTGTGTTAGCATTAATATCATTGTAAAATTTTATTTTACTAATACTTATGATTTTTACATTATGAGGATATTTCATTTGACCACAGTTAATAGTAGCCAGGGAAAACTTAAACTTGAAGTGATCGTCGAAATTTCCACAAGAAGTACTATGAGTTAAGATTTTACAACAATGATTACAACAAAATTTCAATTAGTAACTAAAAAATTTGTAGTAATTTGCAGTTTGCAGATTGCATTTTTTTTTTCCTTTTTTTTTTTTTGAAACTGCAATTTGCCCTCTTGAAGAAATATTGTAATTTTGTTCCAAAATAACAACACTGTGTGACAGTTCATCAAAAAAATTTTTATAACAATTATTTGCGGACTTATCACAACCCACTTCGATATGCTTTAATTTCAGATCAATTGAAATTGCGCGAGATGCAAGTGGTGAAGGATGGATACAGGTTAGTTATATTGAATGATAGATAAGTAAAAAAGTTGGAAAGAAGTAATCAAAAGAAGGGAAAATGATATGATTAATTGAATTGAGCTTTAAGAATGTAAATCTTTGGTTAAACCAAATTTAAAATTCGTTATGTTAACAATTCTTGAGATTCACCAGGTAGCTCAAAAAATAATATGACCTTTGAACTTTCGACGAAAATAATAAGCTTTATTATGCAAATAAAACAAATTTACCAGTTTTCTTGATGAAAGCTGATTGCGGATAATTTTGTCATCACTGCTATTTGATTATTTGTCTATTGGTAATCTTTTTATCATTTATTTTTGAGACTGTAACTGATGTACGTCATTCTCCAATCGATCTTTCAACTAATAACAACATTTCAACATTGATAGATAGATTGAAAATAGCAAATCACAAGGTAAAATAAAACAATTTCCTGAATTTAAATTAATGTTAAACCTCCAAATATTTGACAAATAATATTTTTTTGTTTTATTTCTGAATAGTCTAATTATCGTTGAGATCCGAAACAACTTTCCATAATTCTGAAATATAAATTACGGAATAATTAAGATGTACAATGTATTTAATATTGAAATTATTCTTTATCAATCGGAAAAAATGTTTTAATTTCTGTTTTATGGGATGCACAGGTCAATTATAAAGTAGTGAAGAAAGAAATGGAAGATAATCCTGAGCTGTTGAAAACTCATTTACAGAAGATAGTGCATCGTGATATACCGAGCTGTAAAAATAATGAGAAAAAAGTGAATTTCCCGCAAGTTTATTAGGTCAACATGTGAAAAAAGCTTAGAATAGATGCATATACAGTTCTCTTCCCGTTTAATAGTTTAAAACATTCCTAGAATGAAATTGAGAATAAGCATATCAAGAAACTTGAAATTTATACCTGCTTGGCGCAGAAAAAATCGTTGAAGCAACGTTTAGATGGTGATAATGAATGGATTACTGAAACCAAAGTTAATTAAACTGTACAATAGCTGCCATTTGCTTCCATCTCAAGTATCTGACAGTTTAACTGCCAACAAAATCTTATTTGTGCTAGCAAGCAATTTTCGTTACCAACTTTAATTCTTGTTCATGCATCATTTCAGGATAGTTGTTCAGCTTTGGAAAAACTTAACTTGTCAAGTAAGTCCTTAGTCTGAATTCTTATCATGTTATTATTGAAAAGATGTTTTTCCTCAGCAGTGCATAATTAATTAATTGCAGATAAGGACTTAGTGAATGATATGATTGGAAAAAGTATTGAAAATGCAGTTCTCACAGAAATGCTATTATATGACGTCCGTTATGATACTGCGTGGAAGTCAAATTATACGAAGAAATTCAACAAAGGTAAAAAGAAAGTAACAAATCGTGGTTTTTCCTCTTCAGCGACTTTGCGATAAAGTATGACTTTCATTAGATTTAATTGGAAAATAATATATACAAATAGATACTCTAATGCGAATGATAATTACTAATTAATACTATCGGCAGTTTCGTTTTATTGATTTATCGACTATTTATCACGTAGATATGCAAATTTGATTGTTGATGAATTTCTTAACTCTTGGCAGAAGAATGAAAGAATGCAAATACATGCATTTACTTGTGCATTATAAATTACAGTTCCTTCTGAAAATATATTTTGGTTGAGTTTTATTATATTTTGATGAATAATATTGATCCTTTCTCAAATGTCAATCCATATTTTTCTCGAACTATGTCCTCATCTTTATTTTCTATATTCTCGTTCACTAAACAATTTTTGAAAATATGACAAATGAATGATCTATTTGCACTTTCATTTATCTGTAAACAGCGATGTCAAACTAATCGCTTAAAGTGATGTTGAAGGCTTCTTTTAGATTGGTATCAGTAGCGATTTTTTTACAAGAAACGAAAAAGTGAATCTCGACGATGCGCGATCTTTTATCCTTTATCAGCGGCTTACACGAATACCGGTAATTGAGTCGCAAATATTTAATATTCAAGTATTTAGTATGAAATCTTTATTTTCATTTTTTTCTTTTCTTGCAGGAACTCAGTAAATGGCTGGGAAATGATGAGTTAAACTATAGGAATAGCAATTTAGAAGAATTTTTCAAGAACGATTGGGATGGAAATGGAATTATAAAACGTATGAATGAATACAATCGAAATGTGCAGAATGATCTCGATCGAACTCGGCTTCAAGACCGATGTACATTTTCATGCTTATTTCTGCAGTAAAAAAAGGATTAAACTTTATAGATAGAGTTTATAGATGTAAGATATTTTTTTTTAAACTTTGGGAATGCTGATTGGAATTTTTGATCAAGTATATATAATTTGAAATACTATTTCTCATTCCACATTTCAATATATTGTTTTTTTTGTCATTGTTGCTTAATATCTCTTAGTCAAACATTAATTTCAAGTAACTGTTGAAAGTCATGAAGATTAGTCAACCCTAGCCTCTTTAATAAAATATTTATTTAGTTTACAATAATATTGTAATATGGGAAGCATTAGTTGGAAGTCGAAAACAAGTTTTTATTCGGACTATGATAGGTGGCATGGAACGCCGATTCGAAATTCTGGATAATCAAGTGAATCATATCGCATGCATTCGACGAACATCTCGATTTATGTCGCAATAAAAGTAACAAATTTCATTCAAAAAGATGAAAAATACAATCCCATGAGAAGAAAAAAAGCCTTTTTTAAGACAATCCTTTAGCTGAATCTTGCGTTCATTTCAAATTCATTTGCAAACAATACAATTAACTTGAAATCTCAGCGAATTTCATTTCAAGGAATTAAATGTCGTGATTCAACTCGTGTAATATTGAAATATCCGAGCGCTGCAAGGAATGATTTCATTCATGCAAATTATATTCAAGGCGGACCGCTTTTTAATAAATTTATCATTACACAGGTATGAACTTATCATGCTTTCATCTATGTGAATCTTTGATTAGTGGGGCTTGTTTTGCCAAGCATTTACTCAATGGAGTAAAGTATGAAATATTCGTCTTCAAAATATTCATCTTTCACTTCATCTTTTTCTTCAGGCACCCATGGAAAATACAATTGGCGATTTCTGGCGTATGGTTTGGCAAGAGAGATCACCATATATTTTCATGCTTATCAGTCGAAAAGAAGATAAGAGATGTGCTCAGTATTGGACCAGGCTGGAAATTTTTATGCAATCTTTTGCGCTTACTAAAAATACTTTACTTTTTTTATTATAAATTTTATGAATTAAAACAATAATTCAAGACCCAATTAATAGTCATATTTTCAAGATCTGAACTTCTCATTTGTATCCTGAAATGAATACATCTGATAAGAGACAATATGTTTTTGTTTACAATCATTTTCATAAGATCTATACTTTATTAGATTTTTCGGCTTAAACAAAGTTAACTCTTCCTATTATCAGTTAAGATATATTAGTTTTAGGAGAAGTGGAGATCAGGTAACGTATTATGGGTTGACGATTGTCAATTCAGGCATCAACACATTTCGTTTGCCGTTATTTCGCGTCACATATTTGATTGTTATTGGACCTGAAGGAGATCAAGTATAGGTTTAGTTTGTTTTCTGCTGATAAAATATGTTAGTATCAGAGTTTTTGAAGATAGATGAAAAGATATTATGCAAAGTTCAGTGCAAATCAAACTTCATTTGATTATTTCAAGCTTAATCTTTTGTTGTATTCAAAATTCTTGCTAGTTTTTACCAACTTTTGTCATGAATTTAAGCTTTTTCAATCAATTTCCAATCAATTCAATCGATCAATTTTTAGAAAGAACTTCATTCAATTTTAATCTTACATTTCAATCAATTTTTACAGTTATGTGTTGAGCATTGGCAAGGTGATATGAATAATTCAGACAATGTTGCATTACCTTTGCAATTGCTACGACTTGCCAGGAATTGTTCCTATCCAACAATCATTCACTGTCATCTAGGAATAAGTCGATCGGCTACATTAGTTGCTGCTGAAATATGTATCGCATGCATACTCAGAGGACCTACATATAAGGTCAATCAATCAATCAATCAATATTCTTATCAGTTATTTATTTTTTTAAGCACTTAATTCGAATTTAATGATAGTCATGAATAAGCGATACTGACCCTGATACTGACCAGTTAAATTTTTCTAGAAGATTACGATGATTAGGAACAGGATGGGAAAGTTTTATTGTTGCAGCATTGCGTGCAGAAAGCAGTGCAATTATTACGTTCACAAAGACCATTTTGTATCGAAACGCCAATGCAGTACATATTCGTGCATCGAGTAGTGCAGAAGTTTCTGCACGATTATGTCGGTGATCCAATTGGCTTTCATGCGGAATATAAAGATTGGATTGAAGCACGAGCTATGAGACCGTTCATTGATGATGTCGAACAAACGGTGAATAACTGGAATGTGAAGTATTGCCAAATAAAAGATTTGATTTTTAGAAATCAATTTCAAAATGATTATTTGAAGAGATCCATTTAGCGGTCAATTTTAAATGATCATTTGAAATTTGGACAAAACAAAAAAATAAAGCAATTGGCATAATGCTTCTAACTTCCAAGTATGATAAGAAAGATTTATCCCTCATGAAAATACACACAGCACTATTATGAATTAAGTTCTGCAGATTCATAATGGAAAGGAATGTGACAGAATATCCATATCAGAATATACAACTTGTTAAAGTGTGGATACTCTAAATTCTAAACTGTTGATTCTAGATTCCTGGATATCGATTATTGTCGCCACGTTTTGATCCTGATCTAATAAGATTAGTACGACACGGTGAACGTCCGAACTGTCGGCGTGAAACTCACGATTGTGTTGGACAACTGCCGATACCTTTGCAAGAAACTCCAGAACAGCGTTTCGGAGGGTTGCAATTAACGAAACGCTATCCGCGAGGTAATCGATATGATTGAAACTTTGGATCAATCGAATTTGCATTTTTTTGTAAAAATAAGACTTTAAATCAGTAGATCGATGTAATAAGCTATTAATTTTTTGTTATAAAAATAATAGATTCCAATTTAGCAAATCGACTGCAAAAAAATTAAATTGTATATACTTTTTTTTGTAGAAATAATAATTTTAAATATTAAAAAATAAATTACTGCAATCAGCTACCATTCATATTTTGGGATTAATCAATTCTAAACTGAATAGTAATTCAAGTAGATGACAGATGGCCAACAATTTAGCTTTCGAAATAATTGCTGCAGTCGTAATTTTAATTAATATTAATTTTCCGTGTTTTTACTCGATCGTTTTCTTTATTCCTGTTTAAAATAAAGAGATTTCTTTCATTTCTTACTTCTTCACAAATTCAATTAAACATCTTCAAAAAAGACTTCTTAAAATAATTTTGCTAATCGAAATTCGAAAAAAAAAAAACAAAATGACCAATTTCTAAAGAAAAAAAACACTTCTTATGAAATGAAATGATTGATTTATTTAATAAATTCTTTGCGGGAATGCTCAAGTACATCAATCATTTTATAAGAATGCTTTTTAGTTTTTTTAGTATTTTTTTTTCAACTAAAGAACAAAGCATAGATGATAAAGGAATAAAAATACTAAAAATTAACAAAAAAGTTGACAACAGCAACCTATGAACATAATGCAAATCAACAGAACGAAAGATCAAACAAATAACGGATGAGTAAATACTCATTGATCTCGACAATCAATAAAAGTGGAAGAATAATGAATCAAAGATCTATGAAGAAAATGAACAAATGGAGGAGGAAACAACATCAAAGCTAAAAAATACAAAAACCATCAATGTGTTATGTATCATAACGACCATTTGATCTGAAAAGTTTGCCCGAATCTAGACGGATCAATAAGATTGAAAGGATTTAGTGAATATTGAAGAAAAAATATGCAACTTATTTCAAACATTCCTATTTGAAGCTGTAATTCTGAAATGGAACTGATAATAACGGTCAAATATCTGTGATATAAATGATTCATCACTGAAAAAAACACTTGAACGAATTTTATAGATCAATGTTAACATATTCATTTTAAAAAAGTGCGAAATGAAATTTCAATGAAATTGAAATTTTTTTCATGAGATTAACAAAAGTCATTGTAATAAAATCATAAATTACCATTATATTTTAAAATCTCAAATTTTATAGCTTTTTCTCTAAACCGTCTCGTCATAACTGCATTGAAATATTAAAGCTAAGGCTTTATCATCTTATGCTGGCTTTTCACAATCATTACTAAGCTTGCTTTATAATAAAAATGTTTAAACAATGAGAAAAATTAGTGCGAGAATAAAGAGTTTAACTTGCAGAGTTGATAACTTTGGACTAATTTTCTTTTTTCCGAGAAATAAAAACTATACACTTTGGGTCTCTCAGGAAAGTGCTAAGTTTTCTAGCTGATAAAGAAAATATAATTAGTAGCATCGTAAAATCATGATGAGATACATAAGGAGTAAAGGAAAAGAAAGGGAAGTATTGCAATTTGAACTTAATAAAATTGCAAATGGCATTTTATAAGGAAAAAATAATCGAAAAGGCTAATCAAAAATGATGGGAAAAAATGAAATGATCGAAAATAATTTTTGTTATTATCGTGAATCTCTCATTCTCCTTTTCTTGATAAATCATATTTTTTGATTGATAAGGATTCATTCTAACTTTTAGACTTTAGCAATTCTTTTCAAAACCTCTGTTAGCAATCTTTCTTTCCTTTCACTTGCTTTTAGTTCATCAACAAAAAATAGGTTTCAGAACAAAATTTAGATGCAGCACTAAGCAATATTAATTTCCTTACTAATTTTCTCTACTCGTAGCTTTTTTTTATTGTCAATAAGAAGTGACAATATGAGTTCACCACGATAAATAATCTTTGTCTTATGTGAATGATATCATTTTTATCTATCTTAAACTTTATTTGACCAGACTTAATGGTTTAAATAGCCCCTGCAATATTAGAAGTCATGGTACCAAATTTAGGATTAGGCATCAGTCTTTTAGCACCTAATATTTTTCACTAGGCGTAATTTTTGCTATATAACCAGGATCACCAATCAACATCAGCTTTACTACTCTTTATTATCTCTTCAACCAAATCCTCTCCTCCTGTAATATCAACACTGATTTTTTCAGCTTCTAATAAATGATTACCTTGAGTAAAAACAACTACTTTAATATCTTTTCCAGTATCTCTAGGCACTTTTTCTTCAGATTTATGTAAATTTTCATCTAAATTGCTTGTAATATCAATTGATTCGGTAAACTTTGCTAGAGCAGGTTAAACAACCTTTTCCAAGCATTTTTTAGGATTATCATAATGCGTACTCATACTTTTAATCTTCCATAATTTCCATGCCCATAGATTTAGCAATGCCTAAAACCATTTTCATTGTTGAGTTTTCATCATCCACTTTCATATTCAACCATTTGATATCTTCCTATTTTGATTATAGCTGATAGAGTCAACTTTATCGATAGTTCTTTACCCAATTCACAGGAACCGAAATCGATTGGGAATACTTCATTAGTTATTCATTTTGGAAATTTTTCTTCCTCTGCTTATTATCCTGTTATTCTTTCATATTTCATCTATTAAGTATTATTCCGGAGAAATTACTCTCACAAGCATCGCATTCATCTTTTTCCAAAGAATATCGCTTAAAAAGGCAAAATTCTATTCATTTTCGAACCGAATAAATTTAATCAGCCAGCAAAGTTTTGACTTGAATGAACCAGTCAAATTATTTCCTTTATCTTCATTGAAATATGAAGAGCGATAGCAACAACAAACAAATATCTCTAAAATAATTGGCAGTTTATTGATTTTGCTTTGATTTTTTGATCTGCACTAACACTGCAGCGCTGCAAATAGAAGCCTTTTTTGGGATATAAAGCTTGATAAGGATACTAAAATTTTTAACAAAAAATCTCATTTTTAAAACATTCTCCACTGTTTAAGCTTTTCATTTTTCAACCTGAATATTAGTTTCATAAATCAATAACTTGATTTCTAAGATTTTTGGTTTTTAAACGAAAATTTACTTGTCTAACACAAGTCTTGTTTTCTTGAGCATTTAAAACAATATATTCATTCGCGTTTAAAAATTGCAACCATTTTAGTGTCGCCATTATTTGAGGAAAAGTTCTATTTCAGATTGCACTTCTCTTCTAAACTTGGTTTCAGATTCCGAGAAGTTTACAAGAGATTTAAGTAATGCTCTTATTGTTTAACCTTCACTTCAGTCAATTATATGCTTTGTTAACAAACTTACTTAAAATTTTATCTTCATTAGCTTGCAAATAGGAAAGAAATAAGTTTGAGATAAAGTAATATGTTCCTGATACTTTCATTCATTCAACGAGAAATGTCACTGCTTAGAAATTTACTTTTTCATTTTTCAAGATTTTAAACTACCGAAATTTTCAGAAAATTTCGTAAAATTTGATTTTCTTTTTTTATTTATGAACTAAAATTTTTTTTTCACAATTAGACAGTCCCATCATGTAATGTACCAAATTTATCTGTCAAAATAAGCAATCAATGTTTTCTAATTCTTCAGATTTTTGACAGGAAATACTGGCACCTCATGAGAAACCCAGCAGAATACTTTACATTATACTATTTGGCGATTCCTGGGTTTTCTGGAAGTTTGAGAAAAGCTCAACAAATGAAGTAGAAATAAGAATTCTTTTTTTTCTTTTTTTTTTTTGAGTTTTTTTTATTTAATTTTTTTTCTCAATTTTTTCTATTTAATCGTAGCTGAGTTATGAGTTTGCTTTCAGACATTATCGATAAATGACTATTGCCAATTAAGTGCGTTTTAAGAGTCAATTTATAGCATAAGTACATAAGAAGAGTCTGTAAGCTTTTTAAAATTAATTGTTTTCTCTCTATTGAATCTATTCTAATTTCTGCAAATTCTTTTTTTAACGCATTTTCATACTAGTGCATTATTGAAGTTTTGATGAACTGGAAATTTAAAGAAAATTGAAAACTGGAAAATGAACTTTGAACAAATTTTTCAAAGGTCATTAATATTCAGCGAAAAGAAAACTTTTATGATTGTTTCGAACTGTACGACTTTTTTACTTTTGCCTCGTTTATTTTTCTTTGCCTCTCGTATATAATAATGCAGAAAGATTTACAATTTGTGATTTAAAATTCACTATAAGTGAAAGCCGAAATGTTGATGACAAGAAAACAGGTATTGAAATGAGAAGATTGGAGATTGCGAGATGACAAGATTAAGCAAGTTTTTAAGTTCGTTTCTGATAATCGATTGTCGACAATGTCGAAAAAGTTATCTTGGTAACATATTGTGCTCAATAATTCAAATATCCATTTCGCAAATGAAACGTTTTGGCCAACTTCTTATCTTATAATTTTCTCTTTCTCTCTTTCTTGGCCACAAAATGCTGCTGTAAGCTTTTATGATTTTTGCGAATAAAAAAATTTGTTGCATATTGGCGATTACATCAGTTGTCAACCACGAAAAATCGTTAAATTCAGGAAATAGAAGGGAGGAGCAGCTACAAGTCATTGAAAGTTATGCTTCAAATTTCAAATCAGATATAGGTATAGCATAAGCGACTACTCATACCTCAGTTCACATTATTCATGCCTTTGGAAAGAAGCCTCATAAGTATAGAACAATTCAAAGTTATTATAAAATCTCAAAGCCTTCTAGGCTTAGGCAATAAAATTCTCATTATCAATAGCTATGATTAAATGTGTGTGGCCAAGACTTAAACTTTTTTTATTTGTTTCAACAGAAAAAATAAAGCGTCATTTTTCATTAAATTCGTTAAGATGGAATTTTAAAATTCATTTAGGCGAACCTAAATCTAATATTAAAATATCAATAGGATGGAAATATTGAGCAAACCTCAAATTCAATATGCAGATTAAATAAAAAATTAAATGACAGTGATCAGGAGAACTTGAAAAAGTTGAATTATCATTAACCTAAGAGAAGTATTTTAAATATTAAATATTTTAGCAGATTATTAAAAGTTATCTACTACTTTCCGCTTAAAATTTGACCCTTAATTTCATTTTATCTTACATTATATATGAGAAGTTGGTCATTGAATAGAGCAGCTATGCAACTGTAATACTTTCACTTCAACAAGCTTAACAATTTATTGTAAAGTTTCGATAACTGATGATTAAAGAACAAGTTTCATGTTCACTTATCTTAAATATGTCGAAATTTGATTATTAAAAATGCTTTCAGAAATGCTTCTATTTTTCAGCAATTCAAATTCTGTTCTTTCAAATCAATTTCCATTTTATCTATTATTCCTTTTTTTTTTTCGTTGAAGTTATTGCCAACTAAATGTTTTACATGAATCAGATTTGAATGATTTAATATTCCTCTCGTCAACTTTTATTGGATTATTTTATTTGAGTTTTTATTTTGCAGGGTAAATTACTAATTTTTTTCCAGGCATTTTTCAGCATTTTACAGCTAACCAATTTAGGATCCTAATATTATAAAGATTCTGTCGATCAAACAAGTTGGTCATACAAAGAACTTTAATGATATCATAGATCATAAAAAAGAAATTTTACTTTTCCTGATTTTAAAAGTGATACTCACCAATTCAGTTTTTTAAGTGATTTTTTTCGACAATATATCGAGCAAAATTTCGATGCTTCATAAAAAATAATTTGTTGCTCAAATAAAAATTAGTCTATATATTTTTCAAATCTAAAAAACTGCAAGAAATATTTCTTAATGAAAGTTTATTATTAAAAATTATTTCTTTTTGTTATTTTAGCGATGGAAATGAAACTCAATCCTTTTATTATGAATTTTTTTTTTAAATTTAAGTTATCAGAGAAAAGAGTTTTAACTAAATGAAAATACTAGTATTTTTTGTATGATCCATATGTGCTTGTATTCTTAAATTAAGTATTATTAAAATCAGATCAATCATTAGTTTCCTCTCGTTTATTTCACCTAAATTAAAGTAGTTCATTGGATTGACTTGACTTAGCTCACTGAACTGAATAGTGAGACATTTAAGGTTTTTTCTATAATTTTATATGAAAAGAGAAAAGATTCGTCGCATAATTAATGACTCAAATTATGATTCACAATGTTATTTCAGTTTATCCTCTATCTTAACTTCTTATAAAGTATAAGATGGGATTGCTGGGAACGACAGCTGAAGCAGTCGATTGGCGTAAGGAAGAATGAAAAAATCATCATTTCAAAGAGTATGAAAAGCAGTGAATTAGTTTCTCAATAAGGGAAGGAAGTTTAAAAGGGGTCGAGAATTTACGTGGTGTAATGACGTGATCCACTCTTCCATCACACGTTATTGTTCACATTAAAGATGGAACTTCGGGTAATTAGCCTCATATCATGTTAATATGTTATAAAAGTTATGAAGTTTATAATGCTCAAATATGTTTTAAAAGTTATAATGCTCGTAAAGCATAAGTCTAAAGCACAAAACTTACGATATAAATGCAGCAAAGATAGCTAAATAATATTCTTTAGTCTTAAACATTCGTGCATATTGATGTAACAGATATAAACAGTAACTTTTATCAAACCCCTTGATGATATTGTCTCATTTTAGATGATCTTAATAAGCCTGATAATTATTTAAGTCCAATGTGGCAATAATTGTCAGATAGGGTTAGTTTATTATCAAGCTTATTAGAATAACTAAAGAAGACATAATATCGAATTTACAAAATTATTTTTCCTTATTTTTATGCTGAATATTTTATTTTTACATTTTTTAAAAATAGGTCAAAACTTGACATGCCGTCATTAAAAGCAATGACTTCAATCATATAAGATGAATGACTGAAGACTTCTTTTACATCCATCATGTTTCAGAGTTCTGAACATATATTTAATTTTTTATAACGATGGATGAAGAAATACTCGGCGGAAAAATCATCATTAAAATAAGTTATAATACACGGAAATCCCGATATTGTTTCTATTTTTCTCTCTTAAGGCATATCCTTTTCAAGCAAATGCATTTTGTTTAATGTTACTCGTTCGGTGATAATCTAGTCATTTCTTTTAAAACAAATTTTAATTT
This sequence comes from Onchocerca lupi, assembly GCA_028564675.1. Taxonomy (NCBI): domain Eukaryota; kingdom Metazoa; phylum Nematoda; class Chromadorea; order Rhabditida; family Onchocercidae; genus Onchocerca; species Onchocerca lupi. Next base: position 40,404 of record JAOVVO010000406.1, on the reverse strand, counting down.
CTTTACTGTATTTTTTACACTATACCACTTCATTTATAGGATCAATATTCAAGATGATCTAACTAATCGAGCATTATCTGCTCAATTTTTTTTTTTTTCATTTTAATTTCATCAATTCACTTATTACTATTTGGTTACTTTCACTTATTACTATTTAATTTTAAACAACAATTAAACTCCAAGTTTTAAAAATAAATTCCATCTTTCTATCTTGTGAATTTTGCCATTCACATTTGCTTTCTGAAATGAAAAAATTTTGACCAGAATTTATAGAATGAAACAGAAAAAAGAATAAGCTACATGCTGGATACAATTAATTCTTCATTAGCGAAATAAACTTGTTTTTCACAACTTTATAGGATAGAAACTATAATTTTGTGAAACTGAGCTCATATGTGCATGGTTTATAATTGAAATCTCGTCAATTACTATTTCGTCAGTTTTTAGTTAATTATTTATTCTTAAACAAAAATAAAAATATTTTGTTGCTATTCATCATAAATTTAATGACTTTTTCAAACATTAAGTTAAATTTTCTCCCACTGATATGGGATATAATGTCAAGTTGGTAATAGTTTGGTAACTCTGTGCAAATCTTAAAAGGCTAGCAGAGGTCAATCTTATACGCGTAAAGATTATTTCTGTTTTTGATATACAAAAAAAAAAAAAAAAAAAAATTCTGGGAAATTTTTAACATTTCCAAATCAAAAAATTTTTTTATTTATAAATAAATGAGTGATAAATGGATTATTCAGATGATTTGTTCGTTTAATATATCTTTCTGAGAAGACAGTCTAATTAGATCAAGAGAATGTCACTAATATGAAAATATTTACATTATTATAAATATGATCTTTTACTAAACAAATATTTAGTAGTTTTCTCCTCATCCAATCATATATCCATTGCAGGGTACACAAACTACTCTCATTTTACTACCAAGTAAAAAGCTTCAAGTTAGAGTATTTTATTTTCCAACTCCTCAAAAATAATTCGAAATTAATCAACTTTAGTGATCTTTAGTCAAAATAATTCGCCTAATAAACGACAAAAAAATATCCTACCTTAGTTTATTCAAAGTTTCTGCTCCAGTCATTTTTAATGACTTTTAAATTCGATTTATGACTAAGTGCTATTCATCCTTTTTGCTTAGTGATATCATATTGCTGACTAATTGCTTGAGATGCTTATGATGCGATGTATATTCGAAGTATTTCTCGAGTTTTATTATGAATTTAAAAAAATATCAATGAAAAGTTCAACATGATTAAAGCATGAAGCGATTATGAATGCTTTCATTGACAATTGCTCTCAGTATTTTGCTGTTTGCTTTTCTTTTATTGCTTTTACTACTTAATTTCACTTTCAAATTCACATTCTTACTTCAAATCGTTTCTATGCAATTTTTTAATTCATTCATACGATTTTTAAGTTTTCCTCGAATCCAAGATTGATTTCATGTTCATGTTCTAAACTTCTCGTTTTCTTCTGTTGTTGCCTTTTGAGCAACTTGTTAACCTCTTCTTTCAAGAATCTTCTAGTTTTCTCAACTGCTACCTTCTCACGCAATCGTTCTTCCAGACTTTTCATTTGACGTTCTGCGTTATCCAGATTTTTAATTTGATTTATTAGATATATTGAAATAATCACTGATAGAATGAAGCATTTATCAAATCGCCTGTTGCTTGGCGGTGAAATTCAATGGATTCAGATGAACTATGATGTATTACTTGATGGACAGGAATGATAAACAGGAAAAAAGAAAAGATAGTTGTAAAATAATAGAAAAGTTCAATTGTAAATCGTTGAATTCATTGTCAAACCAATTACACGCGACAATTAAAAATGAAGTAAATAGTTATCGAATATGAGATAAATTACAAATTAACTTTGAGATAGATTCAGAAAAACCAAAGGCAAACAAATAACACTGCAATCATCATAAATAAGTGGAATTTTAGTGGGCGATGGAATCGCAAAAATATTGAGAAATTTAATAGAAAATTCTCAAACTTTGGTGCACATAATTAGTGGCAGTTTTTTTTAAACGAAAAGAGCAACAGAGAGGAATAATGAAGTTACAGATGAAAGAATTGAATGCTTGGAGGGACAGAAAAAGCAATTTGTTTTTATGGCTATTGAGAAATGACGTAAATGTGGTCGGTCGGTCGACCTATTTGCTCATTTCCGTTCCTCTTCTTGTTTACTCCTTGGCTTTATTTACTCACAGTTATACATCACTTTGCAATATATTCTTTTCTCATTGTAACTTCTGCATTCTGGACAAAAGGTTTTTCAATTGCATACAATTTAGTTTAATTTACAAAATCAAGCTAGTTCTGATTTAAAACGACGAAATAAGCTTGAATATCAAATTGCAATTAGCAGCTTTCCCTTTTTCCCGCTTTCTTTGCAAAAGCTTCGCAAAAAATAAAAGAATGGATTAACTATTTGCTGAGGTATTTGCTCATCTCCTGAAACTGTTTCTTTCTTTAATTATTTCTTTCAAGCTTTTCTAACAACATTTATTTCAGTGCTGACTGAATTTTAATTTCAAATATTTCATCTTTTTGGTGACCAAAATCAGTCTAACTTTTAGAGGGGTATAATGCGGTCTTATTAGATATGGCTCGATTTTTTTCATCGCACACGTCATCTTTGTTCTTATTAAACTTACGTGTGTAATACGTATGAGCTATTACGTGTGATACTAACCGATCGTTATTTGAAAAAGAAATTTTTTTTGAAATTTTAAATATTGAGTAGTATAGAGCATTCTCATTGTTAGCCTCGTTGTAACTTTCACAGAAAATGTTCTGGGAATGTAATAACATTCCCCAAAAAACTATTTTCTCAGCGCGGTGCTGTACGGATGTTTGAACTTAAATGCGAAGTGACAAAAAACTTCCAAGTGATTGAATCATAGCCTGTCTTGAACCTAAAATCAAGCATTTCAACAATGAATCATCCCAGGTATTAAAAAGCTCAAATTTTCAGTTTTATTGCAATAACCACATTTCCTTATGTTGCAATCACGCTTTAGCTGTAAATCAAAAAAAGAAGGAGCAAGCAGAAGCTATAATTTAGCTATCATTAATTATGCATGCTTCTTTTCTGACAACCCTAGCTAGCATGAATGACAATTTCGAACTTTTTTTTCCATTTCATTCTCATCGATTCTAATTTCAATTCCTTCAATTCCATCTGAGTTTTACATTTATCCGAAAAAAAAAATTAAAAACTAAATTCAGAATGACCGTCACGAAGATGAGCATTTGCATGAATCTCCTAAAAACTTCTACGGAAAAATTGATGATATTAAAAAATGCGTCATGAAGACATCTAGCTGGAATAAATAAACAATTTTTGATGCAAATATTCATCGGTTTTATAACTTCCCCTTACTTTGTTTTTTTATAAACTTTTCTCTTGGAGCTCAATTATTTATTTTTTGTTTAGAACTTGTCCTTTTTTTATATTAATCCCACTTCAACTTATTCCAAGTAGGACAAATAGCTACAATGATTTCATTTAAAATGTTCAGAATTTCAAATTTGAAAATTGAAGAAAAAATGTCATTTACTCCAGAAAGAAGACATTAAAAAGTAAAAAAAACGGAGCACTGCATTTCTTATCTTTTTTTAAACTTTTGCCTTGATAATATCATGTGTTTTCTTTATTTTTTCCTTTGATTTTATTAGTTTTTATCCTGAGATTTATAATATTATAAATCAATAATTTTGTTTTGTTTCGAAAGGATTGCGTTTTTTTCCTATCATCTTTGATAAATGTATGTTTTTGCGGCAATGTTTTTACTGATAACGAACTTATAAAAACAAAAAAAGATAGAATTTTCCTTTTGCTTTGAATCATATTTTTGGAAAACTATTTTTAGAGTAATGATCAGTTGCATTGATAAATAAGGAAATGGCTGATCAAAGCATTTCCGAAAACGATCAACTTATTCGAATAAGTTATATTATCGAGAGTTCCATCTATATTCTCGCCATGTTACTCGGCTTTGTTGCATGCTATTATACATCACGCAGGTATACTTATCAAAATCGATAAAATAAAAAATTTCACAGTATTACAGTATCATATTAGCAGAGCACCTGTAGCAATATTATCATACCACACTATCATTGTATCTCTTAATCTACCTAAAACTGTAAGAAAAAGTCGCCATTAGAGATGAAAGATAGAAGATAGCTTCAATAGTTTAAACGATTAACATAAAAATATCAAAATGTTCGCAGCGCAATCAATAAATTATCATTAGTTACTTTTATTATTGAAATCAAAATCTATAATCTTTAACTTAATGGCAAAAAATTTCATTTTTTAATTTGAAACAGTCAAATTTTAAAGATGATCAGTATCATATGCTGTTTTTCCCGAAAGCAATTTGAAACTAATTTTAATAAGTTTTTTGTGATAAACCGCTTACTAAGTATAATCTAAACTTCCTACGATCCAAACATTAATTTTAACTTGTCCACTTACCTTTTTTGGCACCGTTCTATACAAGTTACAGATTACATATTTAATTTAATTCCATCAAATCGAAAAAATAGGAGGGAAAATTTAAAGTTATGGATTCATTTCTCAACTTTTTCTTTTTCCTAATGTTTTGAAATTTTTATTGCCTATTTCCATTATTAGTAGAAACATAGTTTTTAGCCATAATTCAATTTTTCTGAAAAATTTGAAAATCATTTTCTGTGACTTGGGACTTTTTTTCAGACAGATGTGCTCCTCATTTTGAATCAAAATTTGATTTGAAACAATGGCGAAAAGCTAATTAATCTTAAAATAGAAAAGAATAGAACTAAATCAATAAAAATTGTTAAAATCGAAAAAAATTTCCAAGCTACAATTGCAATGATAGCATCTCAAAAACGAATGAAAAGAAATTATTAATTAAAATTTTTCTAATTTTCGGGAAACATAGTGAAAGAATTAATTTTCAAAACACAATTTAGCTAAGCTTTTAAATTTTGATTTTTGGTAACAAATCTTGGAAGAGAAGAATTAATAAAAAATTTTAATTAAATAATTAAGATTAATTATATAATTGGACAAATTTGTGATTTTTAATTCTTAGATATTAATTTCAAAAATATGCGTTTTTCAGATTTAATTCTAATTATAGAAGACATATTGTTTTGGCAGCAAGATTGGTAAGATTTAAAATAAGCCTGACAATAGCGGATCTTGTCGTACTCTATGTTTACGCTCCAACACAAGTCATTTGGATTATCACTTATAATGTAAGTTGGATTCTTTTCCTTTGATTTAATTATTTCATTGCTCATTCAAATTATCAGAAGCAGAATTGATTATGTCGGAAAGAGAATATCATAAGTATAGGGCGATATTGGATTTACTGTTCAAAGTTTCAGAAATGAGTACTCAATAGGGAGATTATCATTTGAAATATGATATTCAAAGTCAATTAAACTTTCCTTTTGATATTTCTTTTACTTTTATTAACAATAAAAACTCAATCGAAGAAATCTTTTTTGGTTTATTTCAATCAAAGAATTGGAATATTGAGGAGAAATTTTAGGAGAGCAATAAGAAATTCAAAGGAATTTTCATACTTTTTTGATACTATCATATTTCTAATCTGTAGTTTTTTTCCTGGAAAAGCAAATACTTAGCGAATTTCTAAATCAGATTCCTAAATTATTCATGACAAATATTTAAATCATATTTGAATTATTGATATTTTCAGTGGTATGGAGGTGGTTTTTTGTGTCGTACAACGAAATTCATTAATACATTTTCATTACATCTAACAGCCAATATGCAAGTTCTTATTGCTGCCGATCGTTTATACATCACAACACATTTACGTCAAATTCATCAAGTTTAACCTTTGATACTTTTCAGAATAATATATATTTCTTATATTAATAGTGTAAATATTATCTAGCGGAAAAAATCTTTTTATTGGTAAGTTGTACCTAACGTCATTTACGTAACATCAACGTCTACTGTAGTTATTTACACCATTTACATAGCATAGAATGTCATTGCAAAGTAATTTAGATTACTTTCCTCACATAATAACTTTCTTGACCATTTTCTTATCGCACCAATTCAAATGAACTTTTACACTTTTTTGATACTATCATATTTCTTTTTTGATGACCTTTTTCTGTGGAAAATCATATACATAAATTATTTGAAAGATATCTGACAGAGAATTCCTGTCTTGTATTGGGAATATTAAAAAGTCTAATTTGAATTTGAATTATAAAAAAAATACGAAGTTAGGAACAAACTAAATATTGGCTTTTGTTGGTGGTACTTCCAAGATATTGAGGATTTCATGAAAATTGCTTCCAGGAATCACATTTTGCAACAAATCAAATGATAGCATTAGCATGGATATTCGCAATTGCTTGCGCATTACCCCAATTCTTTGTCTTTCATGTATATATCTTGCCTGGTGGTAATCCTCAGTGTGTTTCTGTTTGGTTTGTTTCATTTTCATTTCATTATTTCTTTGCCAAAAAAATCTTATCCGAGATATTTGAATCAATAATGGTGTCAAATAAAGAGAAACTTTTATTTCGGGTATTTTATTTCTGGAAATTACATATTGATGTGATTAAATAAGGCGATAATGATGCATCTTTCATATAAAAAGCTTTGCAAGTTTCACATCATTCCATAAATTATTTCAGGACAGTAATGAGATTTCGTGAATTTATGGAAAAAAAATTGGCACAAGCATATCATCTGGGACGAGTATCAATGAACTCGACCAGTATTGCTGATAACATAACTTTAGCAAAAACATTTGATGAAATGATTAATGCTGGTGACAATGAGTTATTAGTGGACAGTAATATGCTAAAAGTTCTCGAGCGTGGTAAGAATGATAAAATTTATCTCGACATGCTTTTCATATGAATTTCACTTATTTCAATCACTAGCTGAACCCAGCCACACGGAACGTGGTCGATCTATTAGGGGGCCAGCCGCAATTCGCGTGTCTGGCTCCAGCTATTCTATATGAATAAAAATGTCAATGTTCGTTTGTCCAAAATCTTAAACCTCCGAAAGTTCTTAAACACGCGCCTTATCCACTCAAAATCTTAGATATTGCAAAATCCCTACCTGCATTGAAATTTTGATATGACGTTGCATTCGAATACGTGCATGTTTTATACACGCGTTGCTGTAACTCAGTCTAGTTAAGTGGAAAAAAGAAAAAAGAAAGTGCATGTTTCTAATGTTGGGGAAAGAAACTGATACTTTGTAAATTGATTTGTAGTTTGGTTGGATTGGAGATAGATTCTTGTTATTATGATTCAGCTAGGTATGAGGAGGTATTTCGTGTCTTATATGACAGAGTTGAATGCTGTTGAGAAAGATGTTACTGATTGATGAACGATTTTTCGTAGCAAACAATTGCCAGAAAACATCCAGGCAAAGTGATCACTGAGTTATTCTTTCCTTTGCCGCTGATAGAGAAGAATACTATTCAATTATTCAAGTGAATTGTTGATTTATTGCTCTGTTGCATCGAATTTGAATTGTCGAACTGGAATCCTTGGAACTCCGACTTGTTAAGTTGCTGCGTCATCTTTGTCGTTTATCTGTGAATTGAAGCGTTTTGATGGTAAACATTTTGTAGTCACTATTGAAACTGTGTTGCGCCACTTCACCTTTAATATTTCTTGATCAGTTTTAAATACAACTCCATGTTCAGCAGTCACACGATTACAATCGTTTCGCATGCTGATACAACCCAGTTGATGATTATAGTTTGAGCTCGCATGTTCTCATCGGCACTATGACTGAAGCATGTCTTTATTGCAAGGCTCTGAAGTTTAATGGAGAAACGAAAGGAATGTGTTGAGCTGTCGCAAAAAAAAAAAATTAAACTGACTCAACTTGAAGAACCATCAGAGCCATTGAAAACTTTGCTTGTCCTATATAACGCCAATCAAAGCTTTTTCTATCTAAAATCAGGAAATACAGCTCTTTTTTCCAAATGATGTCTTTTGGCGCAGAAATCGTAACGTAGTGACAAAAAATATGATACATGGATCTTGCGGTACACTGAATCCAAATCCACCATGACAGACGGAAAATGCTGTAAGCGATATTTTCGACATTAGTATCCAACAGAGTTAGAGGAAACAATGGATATCCTTTATACAGAAGAAGATCAGGAGAAGATGGCGGTAAATCAGCAACCATACAAATGTGGAATGGTGACATCGCAGTAGATAACCGGTGGGTTGTTCCGTATTTGCTTTGCTATTAAAAGCATACAAAGTGTACATAAACATGGAATACTGTAACTTCGTTAAATCGATCAAATACATTTGTAAGCACGTGAATAAGGCAGCGGCATGGCAGTTTTTAGCGTGCAGTCAGAAAGAAGTGATAAGAATGCGGTATTACATTCCGATGAAATCGCACAGTATTAGGCTGGAAGATACATAAGCAACAATGAAGCTTTATGGCAAATTCTTTCATGTCCCATACATGAACGAAGTCCAGCTGTTAGCAATATATCTAGAAAATGGACAATGCGTTTATTTTACAGCTGCAAATATGCAACAAATATCCCTGAATCCACCAGTTATTACGCTGACTGCTTTCTTCACGTTATGTCAAGATGACATGTTTGAGAAAACATTGCCGTATTCGGAAGTGTTTACGTATTACATATGGAATGCAATGGAAAATCATTTGAACGACGCAAACAAGTAGAACCAGTTGACGGACAATCTGGCATATTCAAATAAACTACATAGGCAGATTGTATACCGTGCATCTTAATCAGGACGAACGCTTCTTCCTTCGTATGTTGTTAGCAAATGTGCCCGGTCCAACATCTTTCCAGCAATTAAAAATTTCAATAGTGTTAACAAGCTACTTTCCGCAGTACATGTGAAGCTTTGAATTTATTGGAGATTGACCGACACATCCAAATCAAATTCGTACACTGTCTGCAATCATATTGATCGCCTGCGCTTCTTATGAAAGAAGTATAAATCGCATTTACCTGAAAATATTCTCCATCGAATACGCAGCGAAAATTCAAATATGAACACGGATTTCAGAGCAGAAATCTATGACGAAGCATTGATAATGATTGAAGTTGTGTTTATAAATCGCGAACAAAGTTCTCAATCAATTGGGTATGACAATCGATCTGCTGTTAATTCGTTCGATGTAGAATTGCATCGAGAACAAAATTACAACATGACTGATCTTTTTGTCATATGTGCAATCAGATATTCCTAAGCTCATGTTTGAGCAAAAAGGCATTTAGATCAAATAATGCAAACTGTAATAAGGGAATTGAAGAAATCTTTCTAGATGCGACAGGAAAAATTGGTAAAACGTTTCTAATTAAATTGATTCTGGCAGCAATTCGACCCCAAAATGACATAACATCCGCTTTTACTATCATCGGAATAACTAACAACTGATCATTCCGCTTTGAAACTACCATTGAACATTCAATTCATTGAAACTCTCACATGAAAGATTTCCAAAGCATGGAGCATGGGGAAAGTATTGCGAAATGCAAACTTATTGTTTGAGATGAATGAATGTACAACAATGCACAAAAAGTCGGTGGAGGCTCTTGATCGATCATTGCAAGATTTGTATGGAAATATCAGACCATTTGGGAACGCATTAATATTGCTTGTAAGAGATTTCAGACTTTATCTGCAATTCCTCAGCTGACACCAACCAACGAAATAAATGCTTGTCTGAAATACTCTACTTTGTGGCGATACATAAAAGCGTTAAAATTAACAACAAATATGCATGTTCAGAACGACCGATCAACGAGATATTCTCACATCAATTGCTGGAAATTGGGAACGGAAAGGTGTCGGTTGATTTCAGGACGAATTTCATTGCCTCATAACTTCTGCAATTTGATAACGTCAAAAAAAGAGTTGGTTAAAAAAATATTTTTTGATATTCAAATCAATTATAAGAATCACGATTGACTGAGTGAACGAGCTACTCTTGCGGCCAAGAACAAAGACATCCGAAGAATGTCACAATATTATCTAACATCTAAGATTCAACATTAATTCAAAGATTCAAAGTGAGCAGTAACATACAAGCCCGTCGATACTGTTGTGGAAGTAGATGAAGCCGTTAATTATCCAATAGAATTCATTCACTCGATCTGCCATGGATGCCATCGCACGTACTGCAACTGGAAAATTGGCATCCAGTTATTATGTTGCGAAATATCAACCAGCCAAAACTTTACAATGGAACGCGGCTTGCAGTAAAAAAATTAATGAGCGATGTCGTAAAGCAATAATCTTGACAGGATCTTTTAAAGATGAAGATCCTTATTCCTCGCATTTCTATAATTCCAGCGAATATGTCACTTCAGTTTAAGAGATTGCGATCCCCAATTCCATTGGCGTTTGCATTCACCATCAACAAAGCTCAGAGTAATCTTTGGAATTGTGCAGTTTAGATCGATGGGTAAAATTTACGACAAAGAGGCAATTTAAGACACGACCTAATATTAGAAGTCAGAGAGTAATCAATAAATTTCTTGAACGAAACATTTCATTATACACCATCATGACCTCGACATTTGTGCGACGCAACTACATCCCTCACAAATCAAAAAATAAACTAATTACATCTCTCACAAAGCAAAAAACAAACGAAAAGCTTAAATTACTACCCTTATTTATTCGAATGCAACGCGGTAAGAAAGTTTCAAATCAATTCGAATGCAACGTGGTATGGAAATTCCAAGTCAACGGTTGAAGAACCTGAAACCTTGCAGGAAGTACCGCAGTCAATGCAGAAAGTAGGCATCGTGAATAAATCCTGTCCACTCATGAACATTGATGCAGAGGCGGGGTCAAAAAATTCAATCCGATCATAAGGGTATAGTGTAGGATGGAGCAAAAAATTCAGCCCCCTTACTTACTTTAAATTGTCACGAACGTAACATGTGAAAAAAGTAAGTATGTCTATATAAAAATGAAGGCCTGAATAAAGGTTGTGTCAAAATTTGAAAAAAATGTGGAGAACTTGCGAAGCTTCGCCCGGGGTAACAGGGAGCATTCACATTTTTATTTATATAGATTGATCAAGCTGTTGTCAGAGACCTCAATAAATAAAAATGTGGTAATGACTTCTCACCTGACTGATTCTTTCTAACTATGTCCTAGCATGCCTCAATACTAATGTTACAAAATTGAACTCGATGAATTTCGGTGATCTCGGTGAACTATCAAAACTATTGTGAAATATCAAATTTGATTAAAATCTTCCTAATTACATTATATTCTTCGAAATTAATGATAAACATAATGAACTTTTTCAAGATTTAAGGTGATATTTAGATCACGTTGTGAAGATTCAGACTTCTTGAAAATTTGAGCCTTTTGTAAATAATCTTCCAAAAAAGTTGTAAAATTTTTAGAATATAAAGAATTTTAAAAAATATTTTCGTGAAACTTAATGCTTTTCTCAATTTTGCAGCCTATAATGTGCTCCATTTATTTTCCATTTATATATTACCATATTCAATTGAATTGCTATGTTATGCTTCAATGTTGATTCTGATGAAGCAGTTCAACAGCGATAGGAATAATAGAAAAAGTCGGCAGGAACGGTACCTTATTTTTTAACAGTCCCTCTCTTCACATTGTTAAGTATCCTTTCCTTTTTGGAAATATTATAAAGTTGAAACAATTTAAGATAACTGCAAAAGTGCACTAAAATATATGGAAATATCAAATGATAATTAGTTATGCAAATTTTTTTCTTTCAATAAGTGAAAATTGAGTAGCAAATACCTATCAGTAACAAATATGATTTGATTCAGTCATAAAAAAAAGAAAGAAAAAAGATTAAGAAGTTTATCTTCCTTCGAAGAGAATAAATCGAATAAAACATTTTTAATTTTCCTTTTTTTTTCAAGTCAAATAGATAGAGCAAGCTAATATATACAGTGAAACATATTAATTATGAGATATTTAAACTTAAGTGAATATTCTTATGATTTTTGATATTATCCCTCATATCAAATTTCTAATAATATTGGAAGTTGAATATTGAAAAACTGCACATTTTTGAGTAACAGCTTTTTTGTCCAGATAACTCAAAAGAATTAATATTGTTCAAGTTTCAGATATTCCTGGTTTCAACGAACATCAAATATGCCTAAGAATTCTAACTGTAAATTCTCCGCGAACAGTAATTTTAGTACAGGAGATAAGATTCTCTGACAATTTTGCATTTTGTTCAAACTTATTCTTCTGTTTGGAATTGTCTAAATTCTTGCAATACTTTTAATAATTAATCTTAAAGGGACAATGATATTCCGACATTTCCATATCTCACCAAATATTTCAGTTCAGGAATTCAGTGACAAATTCTTTAATTCTTGAAGTTAAACAAAAAGTTAAAAGTTAACAGAGTAATTTCCTTCTTTCATTTTTCTTTAATTGTAAACGTGAAAATAAGAGTCGTAATGACAGCAGTCATTACAATGATAACTATAGTGTCTTCACCAAGAATTAAATTTTAGATTTATCACGACAGTGGGATGCAAACTCTAGAACGATTGATATCGGCGCTACTGATATGAATGATAAATCTACCGGAATACAGATCTGTTGTTTATCGATACCTAAGCTGAAGTTTTTAAATCGACAATATAATGAAACTCTGGTAAAAGAAGAAACGAAACAGCGACGATCTTCAGTTGCATGGAAAAATACGGTTGCTTTGGCGCGGCGAAAAACTCGACAAAAAGTTTGATTTTAAAGTCTACATTTTTTTCACCAAAATTTTTACGACAAATCGAGACAGATATTTTATCTTTTTTTTCTTCTATCTCTCACCGAACTTTTTTTCTCTGATTTGAAATGACTTATGTAGTATTAACACTCTGAATCAGCTGCTTTATTGCCGAGTTAGCTCTAGATGACCGCAAATAACCATTTCAAATTTGATGCGATGATTTTAATTTACTTGGAATTTGAAATTCTCCTTATTCCTAATCTTTTAGCTGTATTTCCTATTGCTTCTAAAATCTTCCGTACTTACTTTTCTTATTGCATTATTCGCAAAATTGTTAAACTTCAAATGTGATCTTCCAGAACAATTGTAGTTTCAGGCTTTTCTGATGCTTACATTAAATATGATATTTTGGACGCCGTATTGTGTTATGGGTATTTTGAGCACCGTTATGGAAATTGATCATGCCGGATACGATTTCTTGAATGCTCTTGTTGTCTTTAATGCCGTCTCGAATTTATTACTCTAAGCTAATTCATTTTATTTGTTTTGAATATTTTATCTGAAAATATTTTAAAAACATTAAACATTAACCATTGATTTAAATGGTAGCTATAGCAAGGTATATTTTCAAAATGAATTCAAATAGATTAATAATTAGGTAATCTTTGAAATATGCAGTAGGATCTCGAATTTTTTTTAATTTTCGACGTAAAATTTATCTTGCAGACATTAGAAAGGAGCGAATTGTAACATCTATAATAATTATGCACATTTTCATCGTAGGAAATTTAACAGAATTGTAAACAAAACTATTTAAAAAATATATATATAAGAAAAAACATATCTAAAATAGAAGAGAGATCATTATAAAAGTTTCCAGATCGACAAATTTAAATCATTTTAATTAAGTCACTAATACAAAGAAATATTAGTACTTCATTTAATTTTTCTGGACTCTAATAGCGCTTGAAATTTTTTGGAACACTTATAAAATAGTCTGGACAACATATGATGGCGAGATCGAACCATCTTGCTTTTCACTATATTCATCATAAACTTCTTCTCTTTCTTCTTCTGGAAATGTAAATTTACAACTAAACACATAGCAAATTATAACTGAAATAACGGCCAAGATTTGGAAGGTAGCACTCGTTAAATGGAAACTTTGTCGAAATGATTTATTGTCATAGATAACACAGTTACCATGATCATGGGGACATCTACTATGCCATAATAAACAATCTTCATCAATAATCCAGCCAAAAATTACTGGCGCTGGAATAAAGCCTGCAAAATAATACATAAAAATTATTGCAAAATCTAATTTCACTGATATTTTTCTATAATACTCGGAATGTGTACTTAACTATTTCATAATATTCAAAATATATTGTTTAAACTTCAAATTAACAAAGATTTAAAAATAGATTGATAAATTCACCGAGCATTATTTATAAACAAGGAATGAACAATGCATTCACTCTCGAAACAATTAACAACAAACAAAAAAAAAAAAAAAAAAAACAGTGTAGAAATTACCCATAATGTTTGTAACGCAGGAAGCAAAGCTAAGTGCCAGAACTTTCTCGTCATCATATACAGATCTGCAAGGAAAATAAGGCAGAATAATTAAATATAAATTTAAAATTTATTGTGAGAGTAGGCTCTGAAATTGGATAATTGTCTGTAACTTATTTGTCATTTTTGTAACAAAATTTAATTTTCAAGAAATTTTGCAATAAATTCTGAAGTTGATTAGACTTTGCGATTTACTGAAGCTGGTCGACTGAATATTATGCTCTTTTTGTGGATGCAAAAAGAAAAGTTTATCATAAATTTGGAATATACATGATAGAATACTGTAAAGAAACGCAAAATAATATTGCGGATTTCTGCTAAGAGTTGATAGATACCAATTATGTAGACAATGTCAAGAATTTAATTCGTTTTAATTAGTCTAGAATAGAATATAACTGCCTATTGTTATTATTCTTAATAAAAAATAAATAAACAAAGTCAAACCTTAATACAACCATCATTGTTGTCATAAAAAATAAATTGCCAAAAAATAGGCCCGTAAACATGCTGGCAATATATAAAAATATACCACTGCACTCATCCAGATATAAACCGCTTTCAACTGGACCATTATCAGCGCATAAGCATGAGTCCCACTGGAATAATTAAGTTGGAACAATTAATGATATATACACGAATATCGCTGTAACTTTACTAAATGAATTATTTCATAATGAAATAAGAAGAAATTTTTTGAAATAATAAATATCGCCTTAGTATCGAAAAAGCAAACGAAATGGAATAGTAACATAAGATTTTGGTAAATACAGAGGAACCCATAAATTATTTCTGATAACAAAGTGTTGTTCTATGAAGATCTCTTAGAGTGTTAGGAACATCGTATACAGAATTTTAACAATTTTGTCCCCTTTTACAGCTTCCCCTTTATTAGTAAAATGAAATAACTATGAAATAGTTGGGAATTTAATAGATAATTTAAAATGATGAAAGTTCATCCACTAATGAAAGAGATTAAATATAACAATTAAAAATAGTGAATTAAGTTATAAATTTTCAATAAAGATGCAAATTGTATAAAATACAAAAGTCGAAACATGCCTTTTGCAACTGGAAATTATAGTCGCGACATCCAGCATGACACGGTGAGAAATAGTTCATCATGTGATAATTTACTGGATTAAAGAGTTCAGCTTGACTGCAGTGACATTCAAAACTACATTCTAATTTACCATCTAAATTTCCTCTGAAAAAAACTTTGAAAGAATTATTCGAAAGATAATAAAATACAAGAGAAAATGCTCTAAACTGCACTGCACTTCAGCTTGGGACGAACGAAACTGAGGTTAAATGTCACTAACCTATTGATGGTATCACTTAGCAGCTGTTGCACTTGTGACTCGTCGCAGCCGATTATAGCACCGATCAGATAAGTGATTATAATGACCGACCAGGTGGCAATCAAAAAAAGCAATGCTTTTCGAGGTGATGGATTAAACTTTGTCAGCAAATAACCACCCAATGCCGTGCTAACCGCTATACTTCCAATTGATATTAAGCCTGCAAATGTTACGACGATTTTAAAATTAGGTAAATATGAGTTTCCAAGAGGACTGTTGACACTGATCGAAGATCGCTGACATTGATCGCTTAACTAATCTCTTTCATGTCAAATATGAAATATTTTATTCTAACAAGAATTACCAGCATAAGTATCGGCAGCTGATGCACTTTGACCAAATTGTGTTTCAATATATTTCGGCAGATAAGTGCTGTAACCGCTGATAAGATATGAACCAAACATCCATCCAATTATCATTGAGGTGAACACCGGATTCTTTATCAATCCCGGAAATTCTAAGAATTTTTCAACTGAATTCTGCCAACATCATTTTTTCGTGTTTCGAAAAGATTTATTGAATAACTTTTGATTATTGTATTAATCCTGAACGAAAAAAATCAATAATACCTGCAATAGCGGCTTTTAACTGTTCACAGAAAGTTCCTTGCAATCGCTCGTCGTTTTCAACAACGGAGATTTGATGGTCATTATGATCATGCGAACATCCGTTCCTACAAAAATAAGAACAAGTCAGATAAGTGAATTATGTCAAGTACAATGAAAAAATAAAAATAAAAGTCTTGCAAAATTAATTATCATTTTACTTTAAAATGGTAATCAGTTTTGCAAATAATCGATCTCTTATTAAATAATCGCTCTCTTATTAGAATGTTAAGTTATATAACAATCGAATAATTTTATTAAAAAAGTTTTCATGCATGAAAATTATAAGATAATAAAAGTAATTTGACCTCAGATGCTGCATTTCGAACGAATTTGAATTATCTTTTAATAGCTTTTTGGGGAAGAAAAATAATGGAATAGCACCAACTAAATAAAGTAAGCCAAAGATGATGAAACCAAGCCACCAAGCTCCAATCCACGCATCGCTATCAATTGTCACATTTGAAGGTACTGCAGAAAAAATAGATTTAAAATAAAAATATTTAAGCCAAGTGTCTGTCATTAAGAAATGAACAATGTCTTTCTAGACCGTTTTTGTTCTTTTTCAATATATCATAGAGAAAGCCATGAATCGTTACTGAAGCATTAATTTTCGGATTCTAGACTGCACAAATTTTCATGCTTTCAATGAATCAGATATTCATTTTTAAAGTAACTTCAGAAACACTACCATCAAAAATCGTCGTATATAACCTTGTGACGCTTGCACTTAATGCAAATCCAAAAGTTGGCGCAAATGCATACATACTAGACAACAAACCTGTAATATAATATATTAGATGATTTGATCTCGCACTTTCAAAAAGAATTCCAATTTAAAGTTCTCATAAAGGATAAGCGATAACAAACCTGCTTCAAAACACACATCAAAACGATGTACTAAGACGTGAAATAAGTTCGAAATCTTATAAAAGAAAAATTGATACTATTTCTGAAAAGAAAACTATTGAACTCTATTGAAAAGATACTCAAGTAAAATGGTGATTTTGTTTTATCTTCCAGATTATTGTCCACATAAACATAAGCCACCGTATTGAATGGAGCAGCAGCAATACCAGCCACGATTTGACCAATGACCAAAATACAAAACTCCAAAAAATGTCCCTCCTCTTGAAGTTCACAGTTTTCTTCTGGATGACTAATAATTCGCGATGGGTCGCAAATATTTTTGAGAATGTATTCTTGCTATAAAATCAATGAGATTTTTTACAAAATAAAAAATAAATTTGTTTCTCTAAAAATATCGTATAGGTCATATTACTGTCATATCAGACCTTAACGATTCTAATATTTTTTAGGAGAACAATTTGACTAAACGCATAAAAGTGAAAAAAAATTAAAGAAAATGAGCCTTTCTAAATCATAAAAAATTTCTGAATAAGAAATTTACGAAAAAAATTGAAAAATTAATTTAAAAACTAACTTTATATTGTGACAGCGATGTTTCATCGAATGATTTCGTTCTAAATAGTACCATCGGTAAAGCTAATATAAACATCGACATAGAACTAAGGATTACTCCTAAAATATGATCATATCATTCAAGTCATAATTTTATGTATTTAATCGATTTCCTAAGCAATGAAAAATTATTAATAAAGTACAAAATTATAAAAAAATTATGAAAATAGCAAAGAATTAGCATCCTGAAATGCTATTACCTATGGCTGTAATTCTGGGTAAATGTTTATCATTGGCCAAAAAGCCAATCAGTATCACAGAAATAGTATGGCCGATATCATAAAATGATAAGAGAGCGCCGGATTTTTTGCTTGATATGCCGAATCGTCGTTCCAGGTTTGTCAATATGCCAACTATGTATGCAAGATAAGTGCCCTGTATAATTTTTTCTCAGAATTTCTGATATAAAACATCAATGATATTATCATCATTTAATCAGTTTAATCAATAAATGATGATTTTATAAGGCCACAGAGATAGCTAAATAGTAAAGTCGAGTGATAACATTGATGAACAAGCGAATGATCATTCCGGTTATTCCGGATAGAAACGATTACATACCTGAACAGCGATCACAAATAGCATTGTAGCAAGAAAACATTCCACAGAGAGTACCATTTTCTTCCGTGATCGATGTCGCCGTTTTCGTGGCAACAGTATAGGTGCTTCGTTCTGCATTTGCTCCAAAACTCTATTTGAAGAAATAAAATTAATAAATTTCCAGTAACTGAACGATTAACCTCACAAAATGAACGAAGATCAGAAATAAAGAGAACCACAACTGAATCTAAGATAATTATGTTACGCTTTCAGGTATTATCTTAATTTTCATTTTCAGCATTAAATTAAGAAAAGCGAATTCATCGAAATAAAGGTATAAGTAGATGAACTGATTGGTTGATTGAATGATAAGACAAGAAATGAAAATAATTGCGAATTTGCCAAATTTTATCAAGTAAAGTGATAAGTACATAAACTATTGGATATAGTTTCAAATTTCCGGATCAATGCGTGATGTGACATGATCCGGAAACCTTAGTGTTTCCAAAAATGCAACTGACACTTCCCTTAATGCCATTTGTTCTACATCCGATGCAGCTTTGATAAAATCAAGCCAATTCGGCAATGCGAAAAATAAAGACGACAGCTGATGACTCATACCCGATGAATCATACCATACCTGCCTATTCAAATAGTAAATGGAAATGCAGGGAGAAAGCAATGAACTAGTTTCTACAATGCCTTCTGGTAGCACCATATTACAATGATTGCTGTTTTAGCGATGGGCTTATTGTTCGATAAAAGGGATAAGTGATAAGTGGTAAGTGATAATAAAGTGAGCCTAGGAATGATCGGCGATCATTCGTGATCACGCTATAAACTTAAGCTAAGTAATCCGTTAAGTTTGAAATTAATGAAACTTTAAAAAATAGAATAATAATATGCTTGAGTTAAAAAGTTCAAAAATTCGATAAAAGAAGCTCGGAAAAGTTCGAGCAGAAGTGTCTTTTAACTTCTCTCCCTAAATTTTTATTATCAAAAATACGTAAATAATCTACAAACTTCATTAGTCCGTGTAAAATCAAAGACTTAAAAGTCAAGAAGAATAAACGAATAGAAAGTCCTAAACCAAATCAGGACTGGCCAGAATCTATCAAATTCAATAAGTTAAGTGAGAAGGAGAATACAATAGCATTGATGCTTGCTAATGTAATTTTAGGCTTCTAATTAGTGGGAATAAGGGGCACAAATTAGTCTTACTATAAAATCTGGAAGAAGGAAGAAGACCGAAGTTTTTTTCCTGCCTTTTTCTTCTCTTGACTAAATTTCTCACACCAGCATAGAGTATGTGACTTACTGTGAGCTTTTTAATATAAGCTTTTAGGAGATCTTTTTTCTAGCAAAAATTGTTATTTTAAGTGTACCACTTAAGGGGAATAAATTTGACATCAACAACGTTCTGATAGGAATTTCATATATTATCCAACAACAAAAAAGTATAATGACGATTGTTGCCATTTGAAATTACGAATGAAGCGAAATTTTCTGTCCAAAAAAAGAGCAGATCATTTATGTTACCTATCATCTCACAAATGAGACAGTTATATCAAATTTCTCAGATGCCAATTCAGATTCACCTAGATTTCATTACAAAAAGCTATGAATGCATAATCGTTTCAATCATTTAATCGAGATTTTTTGTCTTCTTTCTCAAAACATCAACCCTTGCTCTTATCAGACTTGAAATTTCATGCATTGTTATCAGCTCTCTTAAATAACTCAAATAAATAAACTGTAGAATATGCCATTTCTATTCGAAGTTCGTTTAATTTTTTTTTAGTACTGGTATGCTAAAAAAAATAAAAGTTGGATAACGAAATGGCAAATAGACATCTTCTTATATCCAGATAAACATAGGTTTTTGATAAATTATTCATCTTATCTAATCTTTTCAAAAAAAAAAAAAAGAAAAAATCAGTAGCCGTCTGCAACTTCGACAACTTTAGTTCTGAGATAAAATAATATGATGCAATCCAAGAAAGCATTTTCGCAAGATTTGCATACTACAGATTTGAAATATGGCATTCTTTAGAATAAGCTGTTAAAATTGACAAAAATGCAAATCATTTTGGCTTTGCTTTGATTTACAGATACAAATGTTACTCGAAATTATCAATAAACTTTCGATCAAATTATGGATAGGACGAATAAAATATATTTCTGTGTTTCCAGAAAATAAAAAATTCCTTTTTTGAATCTTCAAAAATTAAATCATAAAAGATATCGAATAAATATTCACTTTATTTCGATGCATACAAAAAAAAAAAAAAAAAAAAAAAAATCAGACGAAGTGGTGATATTCTGAACGTAGTGGGTTCGTCATCGGTAATCGGTATTTTCTTTAAACAGAAAATAATTACAACCAAAAATACGAACAACTAAAGCTAATATTTTCAATAAAATCAATTATTCATAGTTTCCAATAATAATTAATCATTTTTAACTGCAAGTTATTGACCGTGAATGTGCATGTCATTGAATTGCAGTTGCAGTAACAAGGAATCTAAAATTCATGATAATTTTTTTTTTTTTTTTTTTTTTTTGGGATTTCAGTAGTACAAAGTTAGCGGTCGTTACCGAAGTTTTCTTTGCAGATGTACAATATTTCCGACTTTTGGTCGGAAGATTTGTAGGATTCGCCAATCATCGAATCACCAGTTACTATGGTGATGGAAGAGCAATCCTATCAAAAAAATGAAATTTTATTGAATAAATTCATTCTATGAAAGAAAAATAGTTCCAAATCGGTGTCTAACATGTGGAAAATTAAATATAATAAAACTTGCTGAAACAACCTGTATCGGAAAAATTCACTATCCATATTCGGCAAACATATAAATGATCCAGTTTTTATGATCATATATATTCTTTTGTGGAAGCAAAAAAATGATTATTTTAAATGCATGACCATATCTAAAAGTTTATAAATTATAAAAAAATTTTACAATGCCAGCATATTGTTGTTTTTCACATAAATTTGATGACAATTTTTTATTAATTTTGTCAAATAATAAGTGCTGGTTATGCAAATCCAATAACTATTTCAACCTTAGCAGTGCCATCTATCTTCGTTATAATTAGCCCAGTCACACTCACTATCATGCTAAAATGCTTCTAATTGGCTGCAAGCGTTTTGGCCAGTAGTTGCATCAAGAATTAGAATAACATCATGAGGGGGAGTATCAGTATCAGATTTCATACTTACCACTATAGTTCACTTTTGATAAAGTTGCCAAGATGCCAAACTTAAACTGTCCGGGAGGACCATTGATAGAAAAATTGGCTAAGAAAGGTGACGGTACAAGATTTGAACTTCCAAAGGCAATGATAAAACGTTCTGGGTGTAATGCTCAATTTCATCATTTGATAATTTAATTCTTAAAAGTTGTGCAATTTTAAGCATTTCTTCCTTTGTAATTGTTACTTTTCTCTTATTTACAAATTCTATTAGTGAAGTGATTACATCCTCTGTTAGGGTTTTTTGATAATTAATGATGATAACATTTTGAATTGACAAATGTTTCAAATTTCTTAGAGAGAGGAATGAATTAAGAAGTTATTCTTATAGATGGATGTATTGGAAAAGTGTAATTCTTGTCGATTGATATTCAACGTGACCTTTTCATGCAAATTTTCCGAAGAATCATTGCGATAGATATATAAGCATTATGTGAAATTTAACTTCATTTTGATTACGAAAAGGATACAAAAGATAGCTGAAAAAAAACGACAAAGTGATGGGATCATCATTAATAAACTAAAAATCTATTAGAGAGTGAAAAGATGAACAAATGACACGACAATATTGAAAGCATGAATTTTTTTTCTCATTTTTTATAATTAAAAAAAAATATTTTCCTTTTCATTTTAAAAAATGAAGAAAAAAATGTTTTCAGAATGTTTTCGGAATCAATTTAATTGGTTTTGAAAATCATGATGCATATTAATCTTTGTGCAATAAGAATGATTATATTTTTTATAGAAAAATTTGAAAAGTAACAAAAAAGTTAAACAACTTTTGAACGATGAAATATTTCTTGCAAACTCTATTTATGGATTTTCATATAAAGTATTTAAAACTTCAGAAGAAAAATCATAAATTTTAAATTAAATTTGAAAAAGATCACAAAATATTTGTCAAATTAAGAATTTCTGAAAAATAAAAGCCAATAAATTTGTTCATTTTTTTTATTAATTTTCATATCAAATATTTTTTATACAGACAAAATAAGATGCTTCTAAATTTAGATGAGTGCATTAGAATTGTTTTGAGAACACAATGATTCATTAATCTTTTCAAATTATAACAATGAAAACATAATTATAGATGCATTGCACTAAATGATACGGTAATGTTGGCTATGCAACAAAGTAATACTTACTATATTTCAAATTAAAAATTAAAATTCGAACTACTTAATAGATTGAAACAAATAAAATGAGAAATAAATTGAGAAAAGAAAACAATCAGATTTTTCATTCGTTTAAATAGTCCATAACAATGATAAAAAGATCGTTTATTTTCATCTTAAAAAGGTCATTAAAGCACAATGATCCATCACAACATCATTTTACGTCGATTTATGCTTGAATTGAAACAAATTTCACAAAAAAAAATAAACTTGACTTCAACTCTTCATCACGAAATATCAGGATTTTATGAACTTGAACTATTAAACAGATATTTTTCTCCTTCTAGAATCTGAGATACTTGAATAGTCATTATGGTTACTATACTCAACATCTCCTAGTAAAATTGAGCCTTCTCATTAATCTGAACTATACGAAAATTATAAGAACTACCATTGATCTTTCTGCCATCGACCATCGATCACCGACCACGTCTCTTATCACTTTCAAGCATTAGATACGCCTTTTTTTGAAATGGCGCTCACGTGAGTGCGTGACTTTATTTTTTAGCAGCTTCATACCGGGATTATCATATCTCTGATTTATTCTATGAGGAAGAGGCAACTAGGCATTCAAATGTTTCGGCGCTCGAGATGATTCGCGCACTTCTGAGAAAGATGGTTTCTACTAATTAGTGCTTTCCTTCAAGTCTTCTAATTAACTTTTCGATATGATATACCAAAGACCGTGTAATATCCTCCTGTTTGAGTACAATATCGTTATGTCAACTTCAACGGATTCTCATCTCATTCAGATGGCTACTAAGTATTTGCATCCTTAGTTTATTATTCTTCAACAAACTTTCATCGACCTTTTTTCCTCATCAATTTGGTCTCATTAGTAGATGAGTAAAAGTGATCAAGAGAAAAGAGCGACGTAAATTATCGGATTTATAGAAAGATTCGTCATCGAAATTACCGTATAACTTCCTTTCTCTTATTCTTGAATTTCCCATTCGACAGTTTTTGAAAAGAAAATTTCATTTCAATAATTTTCGAAAATCAATTAGTGAAATGAGGAATGTTGTTCGAGAATTGTGTACCTCATTTGAAACATCTTATTATGTTGCAATGAATTATCGACAAGTTATTTCTCGTATTTACTTGTAATTTGATTTATTTACCCATATTTATAATTAAAAGAAAAATTATATTGAGCAAATTACGAAATTTCCCTCAAATTTGGAAAATTAAAACAAAAATCTTTTTCCCTTTATTAGTCTCTAATGATAAGTGCATTGCTAGTTAATACTTCAGCAGGATTATCAGATCATGCTTTCCACTTCCTACCATTTCAAATTGTAGTATTTGGCAAGTTGTAACATTTGTTTTCGTATTGCACATATGGTACGCAATCTTCTACTGTGATAATAAATAAACATCATTTGGAAAGAATTCCATTTTAAATTACAAAAACTGCTCAAATTTTTAGTGATAGATGAAATTGATTGATTTTATTGATAGATAATTGATTGCTAGATTAGAATTGATAGATTTTATTGATAGATTTCCTATTGGAATAGTTTTTGAATTTTAAAGAAATCTGTCAAATCTGATAGAAGTTAGAATTAATCATATTTGTGTGTTGTTTTTTGCCTATAGATATGCTGAGATTAGAATAAATCTTTTAAAATATATCATTCTTACTTAATTGGATTGCTTATTTCGTCAACAATTTAAATAACAGTATAATCTTATTTTAAGTGGATGAAATGGAGAAATTGACATGTGCTGTGCAGATGTATGATTGGGGACGTCAAGGAAGCGAAAGCAAAGTGGCCATTCTGATGCATGCAGCTGATAATCAATTCGTTATTGATGAGACAAAACCGTACGCTGAGGTTATTTTAGTTTGTTCCTTAATCTAATATTTGATTGCTTATTTAACCTAATGTTTAATCTTTTTTTTTTCTTTTTTTTGATTTCTTATTATCAAGCCCGATTCAAAGGCAGTGTTGTTTTTAACCAAAAAATAAAAAACTAACAAAAACTGTAATTTTCAATACAGTTAGCGGGAATAAATTTTATTCAATATGTTTTTGATTCTGTTGCTGATCCTTCCATAAATTTCATGAGACATCCACTTTCATTATAACTGATCTCAAACAATATCAGCTTAGTTTAACTATTCTAAACCTATTCATATCCTCAAAAGTAGCATATGACGACAAGTATATCAAAGTTAGGATTTTTTAATTAACAAATCTTGTGAGCATTCCGTACATAAACTCATTTTTCCGGCCAAAATAGTATTTTCATCAAATTCATTTCAGTTATGGATGGGTGTTCACCCAAATGGGCCGTCAAAGCTTGCATCGGACGGAAAACTTTTATCAGAAAAAATCACAGAATCGAAATCTTCTCTGGGAGATCATGAAGGTGAATCACTACAATTTTTGTTCAAAGTGCTTTCAGTGAATAAAGCACTGTCAATACAGAGCCATCCGGATAAGGTTAGTTCATTTATTTGGATAGTTTTTGAAAATTTGGCTTTTTTGATAATCAAAATCGTTCTCTTCTCTATTTCATCAACAGTGTCGATTTTCTAAGCATAAATTACAAAGCTTGGAAGTCTTTTTTCCATTGACATTAATAGATAAAACAATTAAGAAAGAAACCAGCACTGAGTTAATAAAGTTCTTATGTAATACATAAATATAGTAGTGCTTTTTTGTGAGACACAGATCCCGTGTCAAATAAAATTATTACTATTCGTTTATAGGAAAAAGCGAAAATATTGCACAGGAATGATCCAGCGCACTATCCCGATAGTAATCATAAACCGGAGATGGCTATAGCCTTATCAGATTTTCAACTTTTGAGTGGTTTTCGTCCCTCTTACGAAATTTATGACAATATTAAGGGTTTGTCATCTGCACCTTGAAGCTTCCTATGTGTTGTTGAAGATTTAAATGTGTAGGAATTAGTCCAAAACGAGTTTTTGTTGTAAGCTTTGACAAGTATTTTGTGGTATTTATTTCTGCTATTTTTGGGTTTATTATGATGTCTTTATAATTGTATACAATTCTTTCCAGCCTTTCCCGAACTACAGAACTTAATAACTTCGAAAAATGCTATTGAAAACTTGAAAACTGGAAATGATTTTGAGAAGCGTGAAGCCTTAAAAAAGATTTTTTCCGAATATATGCATTCACCAAACGAAAATGTATCTAAAGCAGTGCAGCAGTTGGCATTACGCCTAAAGAACAGTTTGCTTTTGATAATTACAAAGAAATCTTTGATTTTAAATTATTCCAAGCGGGAGGCACTGGACATGAAGAATTCTCGCTTTTTCGAACAATCCGAATTCTGAAAATAATAATATCTTTCTGTAATGTCTCACAGTCGCAATTTCTCAGTAGAAGAATTCATTCAATAGAAACATTAACAGTATTGAAGACTTTTCTTTTTCAGAAAACGATCGATCTGACCTCGAAGCATTGCTTCTCCGACTGAATAATGAGTACACTGGTGATGTAGGTGTGTTCGCTCCACTTCTAATAAATTATTTCACACTAAAAAAAGGAGATGCTGTTTTTATGGGACCGAATTCTCCTCATGCATATCTCCTGGGAGGTGAGTGAAAGATTTATATGTTATATTTTTAAAGAAAATCTTGAATATTTGCGAAGGAAAAGACCTCTTTTAAAACTTCTGAAAATTTTTAGATTGTGTGGAATGCATGGCTTGTTCAGATAATACTGTCCGTGCTGGATTAACATCAAAATTCAAGGATGTCGACACGCTTTGCTCGGATCTCACATTCGAAATGACTCAGCCACCATATTTTTCCCCAAAAATTATTGGTCCTGGAATAAGGGAGTATGCGCCACCGGTCCAAGAGTTTGCTGTGCATGAATTAAGGGTGATTAATTTTTCTGTTAATTGAATCACTCTAAAAGTGCCTTGAGCATTATATTAATCTAGAGAAAAATTTTTTAATCTACACTGCATTCCTGCTCGATTTTGAAATATATTCAACAATTCATCCTTTTTTGGGAATTTGAATAATATTTATGTTCTTGATCCTTCTACTATGATCAAATGACATATACAGAAATATAGAGTTGCTGTAATACTTATCTGAATTTTACATGAAAAGAAATGGCAGAAGTACTGGAAATTCCATCTGCTAAACACAATATGCAAAAAAATTCATTAACTTTTCGCAAATATTCATCTCCTTTTTCTATTTTTTTTTTTTTTTTTTTTTTCTTTCAGAATGAAGCCAATGAATTGGAACATGTTGATGTAAGGAAACTTTTTTTTTTCTTTCTTTTTTTTTTTTTTTTTTTTTTTTAATAGATCTAGGAGGAATAATTTCATCAGTTTTGGGTGTTATCGATTTCCAAAACTATAAGGTTGACATGGAGATTTTTGTTTTCCCGAAAAATAAAAAGTTTAAGAAATAGGAAAAATCATTTTTTCTTTCGAAATTGATTTCTATTACATCTAATGCATTTTGCATGTAGCTTAATACTAAACAAGTTTGGAATAATTAGCAATGTGAAATGATTAGTAAATATTGCGTCTCCCTTTCTCATCTTTCATCCAAGAACTTGCTTCTCTATATAAACTATAAAAATAATCTTCCTCTCGCAAACATATGGAAATACAATACGCGATTTAGTATGAAGATAAACTTGCAAAAAAAGATCTAAATATAAAAATACAAAATATAAACAATCGAATATTTTTGTATTGTGCGATACGCAGATTAGCAAAATAAATATTAGAACATTTGAAGAAGGCCGCTCCTGAGGACAACTTTACCGTTCCACTTTTTTTGCAGAATAAAGGAAGAAGTTTTTGAAGATCATTCTGATGCAAGTACATTGTATGCTTACACTTAGACACCAAAAATGCATTCTAAATCTTTCCTGATTCCAAAAATATGGAAAAAAAAGTTTGTTAGAAAAACCACTTGAACTTTTAATACTCTTTGCCTTAATTATCATTCTGCCTCCGAATTAATTATAACTTCGAAGAAAAGAATTTATCCGCGATCTCGTGAATTAAAGTTTTGGAAAATGTGTTTCTTGAAAATGATGAGCTAAACATGAATTAATAAGATCAGAATGCAGCGAAGAGATGAGAGGCAGTTGGGCAAGGCTTAAAAAAACATGGGATTTGGGTTTGGAGCTGGAGAGACCTTTCCTGAATAAGAATGGAAGACAGAAAATTAAAAATATAAAAAAAAACTAGGGAAATATTTGAAAATTCGTAACATGAAAATCAATAAAACATAGTTCGACTCAAAGCGTATGATACAGTCAAAGTCGAAAAAAAAAATCGGAAACTTGAATTCTTAACTTAAAGCATACATACAAACATAATTCAGACAATCGTTACATACTAACAGTCGAACATAGAATCTAGGTCACCGTGAGAAGGTCCTACTTTCAAAAAGTTTTGTCTAGAGGGTTAGAAAAGAATAAATTGCAGTGTAACTAACTTACAGGCTTAAAAATACTTTTTCACAAATTTCAAAATGAAACAGGAGAAAAATGAGCAGTCTAGCAAAGGACAATTAGTGAAGTGATATCATTGCTATCGTTGAAGTGATTACACCAAAGTTGCAAGAAAAGAACTATAAAACACCCCAAATAAGAGATAAAGTAAATCATTCGAATTTACACTATCAAATGCAAATACCCGTTCACATCGAAAAATCATAACTACCGAAATCTGAAATTTTTTTTCTAGGCAATATCGAGAAAAAAATCTCTATTACATCAGATGAAGAGGTCTTGAGATGTAATTAAAAAACGAAGACTTGAAAAACTGACACCGCAGAGTTTTTCAAACAAAACATAAATAGAAACAGTGAGTCAAGTAAGGGAACTCTTTACACACGAAGGGAAAAAGTGAAAGAACAGACGATTCTAACAATCGTCGACTTGATTTTTCGTGAGTAAAACCGAAAGTTTGACTAGTACATGGACCTTTGTTGGAAGATTAATGAACGTTCAAATCTGATATGCGTGTTAGCAATACAAATTGCGCCAGGTGACTGGAGAGCTCCAAAGTCTAGCTCCGAAGATGATAATGGAGAATAAAATGAAACACATAACGCGTAGAACGCCTCATGATATTTTTTGGATATTACCACTGTTCTTTACAGATTGACTTCGCTTTGCTATAAAAAGATAAGTAAGATAAGCGAGCATGACTGGACATGGGATATTTCAAGAGAATGAACAAACATATGCAAAAACATACATACAAAAATCATTAAAAACCAGACAAAAAACAAGTCAAACAAGTAATATTCTTCGTAGACATACATACCGAAGAAAAAAAAAATTCTGAAAAAATTTAAATTCACCTCATATAAAATGAAGATTCTCGAGTGGAGTACAGACAAACAAGTCAAACAGGAAAATCAATCATTAAGCAATTTTTTAAAAAAAATTAGCAATTGAAAAGGATACATAAAACCTTAGAGATAAAAAATATTTTGATAGATACAACAAAGGTCTCTCCATTTATAGTCAAGATGGCATGAAAAACAATTCAGTAAAAGGCAGAAAGATTCACAACTTAATCGTCTTAAATTTTTGCATTTTTCAATTCTTCAGGACGATAAACAAAAATACCGGATGGGAGTAGGTATATGGACAGGGATTAAGGGTGAATTAATGAAAAATTCTCAAATGATGACATCCCTGTTACTGAAACGAAAATCCCTCCGATGGAACATTCTGTTGGGTGGATTCAAAAAAATGATCGCCAGTCGCTATTCCATCATCGTCGGTTTCCGAAAAATAATTATCAATGATTTCATAAGCCAGTTTGTAGATTTCTTCACTTTCATGATTTTGCAAATGTTCGATTTTATCCAGACCTAAAATGAATCGATATTCAAAATTTTCCAATTCCCTTTGGACAAGAGTGTTTTCGTCTTTCAATAAATTTCCGAATAATCAGCATATAAAACAGTATCGTGCCGATGTGAAAGTTCTCAGAACATAAAATTGTTGCCGACTTACTAAATGGTTCCAGATAAATTTCAAGTATCAATATAACAATCTCGATGTTCTCACTATATCTATACAAGGCTGCATGTAACAACAACTGTTCCATGTTTTTTAACCCAACCATATTCTCAAATGATTATCATTCTACGATTGTTTGCTCAGCAGGGATTTAATCGATCAATATACACAGCATTTTTTTCTTAAGACACAAGAATAACAATCTATAAAAATTAATAGGCTGATATCCTATTATAGAGAGGCATAATACCGCAAGGAAGAATTTAGATAATTTACTCAGAATGTCGAACATAGAGAAATCATATTCAAGATTGCCATCTGGATCCAGTAATGGTGCATAATTCTATTTCTCTTAATAAAAATAAACAGTCACCTCCGCATTCTTCAATCATCGTACAAATTGCTTCCGACCGAGGTCCAGCCATTTTAAGAATGTTGTTGAGGCCATCCAGAACAACCTGAACAATCTGTGAATCACGTATAGAAAGTAGAGCACAAAACGGTGGTATAACACCTTGCGAAACCATATATTCTACTTGTTCCGCACGTCCACTGATTGTAACATTCGAAACTGCCCATGCTGCTTCCTAAATTACAAATTATTAACAAAAATTTGCAAGTCTTATATAACACATAACAAATACAACAAACTGAGAAGTTATTATGATTGAAATATAAAAACCTTCTGCGTCTGGAAGTCTCCTTTTTCTAGCAAATGAATAATCATTGGCATTAAGCCAGCATCAATTACAGCTTGCACTTGAGCTTGGTTTCCTGCAGTTATGTTAGACAGGAACCAAACAGCTTCCTAAAAATATCAAAATCAATTAAAAAGAGTCGAAAAATACTTATTATAAAAATCGCAGGAACAGGATAGTTGCTATATACATCGGAGAACAAAATTTGACCTTGTTTATTTTCTCCTTCTGATGCGAAAGTAATGCAGGCATCTGTTGTAAAACGCCACAATCCAATACAAGTTGTGTTTGCTCATCCGTTCCAGTAACAATGTTTCCGACTGCACGAAGTGCTGCAGTTTGGACCTTTACTTCAGGATGGGAAAGGAGTGGAATCAAATTGCTCACAACCTGCAATTCAAAGAATTTCTATAGATACACGATAATGAAATAACAATATTTTTGGACGACATATAATCTTATAATTTTATTCTGAATAACCAAATAGCTTACACCGCTGTTAATAACCATTTGGATCTGTTCATTTCCACCGTCTGTGAGATAGGACAATGCCCATACAGTGTCCACCAAAATATTTTGATCTGTATGACTTATCAAGGCAGCTAAAGCAGGCAAAAGCGTTTGAACAATTTCTGGTGATGGTGGCGGATCCTGAAAACTCGTCATTCAGCTAAAATAAGTTGACCATGACCCAATTAATAGAACTACTAATCTAAGCAGTATACTTGTCACTGAAATATCTTATCCAAAAACTAGCCTTGGAACGACATAAGTTGACGATAACCCAAGTAACATTACGAAGAAATCCAATCGGAATACCAGGTGTGATGAATTTCAGCAGTGGTTCAACAATTCCAAGCTGAATACAGTAGTCGCGGAAATGTGGTCCATCACCTGAAATTTCTCCTTTTTTCTTCCCAAGACAAGCTATTACAAACAGAATGAAAAATTGTTTCAAAAAAGTAAAGAAAAAAAGGAGAGGAAAAGATTTACGAAAAAAAAAAGACCAAGCAATTTTCGGTCAATCAGGCTAAATGAGCTTACAGTAGGCATATTAAAATTTATTGGCAAAATGACGAAGAATGCACGCGTTAAAAAATCATAAAGAATGCATCATGTGAAATGGCATGTTCATTTGTGTTCTATAACATATGAACAACAGTGCATAAAATTAAGCAAATAAAATAACTATGCATTCGACCAACTGTCAATAATAACGAATAGTATGATAATAGTTTCAAAACTATAATATTCGAAAACGAACCAATAATATTCCCGAGAGCCCAAACAGCCTGTTCACAAACGTTCATATTGCCCGAAGATAAAAGTTCCAGGAATAAGGGTACAGCACCAGCCTGAACAACAGACTGCGTTTGCTGCGAAGTACCAGATGCAATGTTTGTCAGTGCCCACGCAGCTTCAAACTGCAGTGTCACGCTGCAAAAATTGCAATATATAAACCTTTAATTCATAGAAATTTTGTGTTCTACTAGATAATCCCTAACTTAAGATTAAATAAATAGATGAATAAATATTTAATGCAATACTCATAAAAAGATCATTGTCTTTTAAAACGTGGTGAGAAGTAACACAACTGAAAGCTTAATCAGTCACAATGCAATCAAATAACGTATGTCATTATTATAAAGGTTCCATGTTATTTGCATCATTCTGGATTCGGAAGTTAGCTTCCTAGTCATTAACATTTTTGAAAACAAGCTTTAAATCCATGCCACCCTTGCTTTATTGTTAAGACTTACTTGTTGGAACTTAAACATTGCACTAATATTGGCAAAATACCAGATGCAATCAGATCATCAATTGGTGGATTACGATCAGACGAGAGTAATTTTCGCGCCTAAAATATACCAGCTCCAGTTACTTTCTTAATTAAATAATAAGCACACTTTATTTGTAAAAATTTTTTGATATATTGGACTCTATTGACTTCATTTCTGATTTTCCAAATTTTCATACAAAGTATTTTTTCTACTTTTTTTTTTTATCGAAATCAGTTCAGTTAGTCCTTGATTGCAATTAATAACAATGATACGAAACTTTAAAATGCCTTACTTGTTGCACAGCGGAGAGTTGCACCTCTTGATCTTGACTGCTTGCTTTCTTGACAATATCTTCCAGAGTATTACGATTGTATGTTCCATTGACAACTACGCCACCTGCGCTCGTTGATGCATCGTCCGAATCCAGTGATCTACAATACTTGATTCATACAACTTCTTTCTCTGAAGCTTTATCTTTCTAACAAACATTCTTCACTAACTGTAAAAAAAAAAAAAAAAAAAAAACCTTGCCTGCCCCAGACTTCTTTACACTTTATCATTCATCACAAAGTAA
Source organism: Onchocerca lupi (assembly GCA_028564675.1). Lineage (NCBI taxonomy): Eukaryota > Metazoa > Nematoda > Chromadorea > Rhabditida > Onchocercidae > Onchocerca > Onchocerca lupi. The sequence continues at coordinate 7,580 of JAOVVO010000406.1, read as the reverse complement.
TAGCTAAATAACAGAGAAGCTTGCAGATGATAAAAAGTTTAAAACTCAGCTATTAATATTATTAACTAGTAATTAGTTTTGAATTTCCATTTTGAATATAAATAATTTTGATTACTCAGCAGGTATATTACGGCGTTTCGACAATGTTTCTTCACGTTTATCTTTTCGAATAGAAACGATGTTTTCCATACGACTTTTCCTCAAAGCTTCGCTGTCTTTGCCCATATTTTTGTATTGGGTTTGTCGCGACTCCGTCATCTTCCACTTATTTATTGTTTTAACTTGGTGTCAAAGCTGAGAAGACACTGAGCTGAAACTGTCGAAAGTGAAATAAAAACTCTTGGCAATGAAATCAGTGACTTCAAGACAATAAAGAAAGAAGTATTTCATCCATGAAGCGAAGATGACTCAACTTTCTTACTGTAATAGTTCTGTTGGGAAATCACGTAATATTTCGTCTTAATTTCAATAAATTCATTCCTACAGACCAGTTAAAGAATGAGAACTTCAAGCCGACTTCCACGATTTACAGCGGACCATTAATATTAATTTCATCCAGTCAATTTTCATTCCTTTTATCATGGAGTCTATCAGTTCAGCAGCCATGAAATACTTTACGGCAATACCTTCTAGTTAGTCACCTTTCTTAAAACTAACATAGTATGAACCTATTTATCGATTATTACATCTTCCGACAAGAACGCAAGCTGCATTCCCGAAGCGAATTATTTGAATATTCATTCAGACAAATAAATGAACTTTCTCATTATTGATAAGAGGTCAGTAAAGGCCAGATATGTATACTACAAGTGCACAAAACACATCGTTTGAATCTTTATATTGCGTGATTGAATTCTAATTAATAACTGCAGTCAATAATCCAATTATCCCAACCACGTAAATAAGCACATATTTAGATTTACGTGACATTTATTGGAAGTGAAATAAGTGAAGGTACTGTTTCATACGTGAAGAACGCAGACCGCCCGACCAATGATATCGACAAACCACTCCACCCCACAAATGAACACCATCCCAAAGTAAGCAACCAACTCTTCATGACCTAGATCAACTAACACTGAGAACAATACGGCCGCAAGATCAAGTTATGAAGTGACGCGCTATGAAATTCGCGTCTCGTATCATGCATCTATTGATTATAGTAATTACTATTATTTAACAGTTTATGTTGCTTTCAGGATTTTGCATCACAAATAGGTAGTTGTCAGCTCAAAGATCAATAAAGTATATTAAATTCTTATTCATAACTTTACTTTGGGATTTTTTAATTTCGATAGTTGTAAACTACTTCATAATCATCCATTATTGTTGAAGTTTCTTTTCATTTCTCATTTTTTTCGAGAATGATTCCGTTCAGTATAAATTTTCTTTATCAGTTTAATTACCAAACTATCGGTCTAACTAGAATTCATTATGATTCATTATCAGTTCAATTTAGGATTTATTACCAAATCAATCTAGTTGGTAGCATGTATTATTCAAATTTTTATGATTACTGAAATAAAAATGGAGTTGGGATAAATTAAATTGCTCTGAGATAGATTTTAAGTTGTAACGGTAATTTCCATCATTTAGTAATAATTTTTGCAAAACATGTTTCTACTTACATATATACATTATATATATGCTGAATCTTTACGTGCGGTGCGTATTTCAGTAAAGCTAGTCATTGTTATTATTAATAGTATTAAATGATGCCAAGAGATTAATAAATTGTTTGTTTTCTTTGCTCTGAAGGGATATATCTAAGGATCATTGCACGGTTTCAGATGTCTGCGCATGTAGCGGAAGAGCTAAAGGAAACTGGCAATTGTTTTTACCAGCAGCATCGTTACGAAGATGCTATCAGCGCTTATAGTCGGTTAGTCTTTCTAGTCCAGAAATAACTTTTGTCTTTTTACATTATAGGTTCTTTAATTGATTCTTGCTGTGATTAGCATGCTTGCGCAGAAGATATTCTGTATGGATATTTATGCATTTAATGTCTTCATTAATTTACTTCGTGAAATATTTGCAAAAAATATGTATGAAATCTTGTTACATCCTCTTTGGTTTGCTGCAAAATAGTTGTATTTTGTCAATCTATCATTGATTCTGTGTTTGTATTAAGGAATCCTTTCTCAATTCGTTATTAACTTTTTTTATAACTTTTTTTTTCTTGCAGCGATTAAACAGGATGTGGTAAAATTGTGGGCATATGGGAAAAATTTCCTACATCGTCTGGTGTTCAGTACTTTGTTCTCTGACTGCACGCTAACGCATTTGGTCAAATATTAGTTAATTTTAGAGCCATAATTAACAATCCGGTAATTCCAACTTATTTTACTAATCGAGCTTTATGTTACATGCAAACAATGCAATGGGAAAAAGCTGAAGACGATTGTAAGAAAGCTTTAGATTTGGATCGCAAAAATGTTAAGGTAACTTGTTATTTTTTTGAAATTCGAAAATTTAATTTTAGAATAACAGAATGACTTCTTACTTTGTATATCTGAGTTTACATGACTATCAGTTGGTTCAGTTGGGCGACTATCTTCATTGTCTTCAACGCGTTGAATTCAGTAACGAAGTTTTGTTAAGATCGGTGACTCAAAGACAGCAATAATGAGGACCATGAAGCATAATGAAACTTAATGCTGCAAGTTATTAGTATGGCAGTGTGCTATTCTATGCTTGCATAATGAAAATACAGAATATAACTCCAAATGTTATTCGTTACTCTTCATGGATTCTATTATGGACTGTTAAATCTTAATAAATTTACTATTCTTCATTCTATCAAACTGTGCTAAATGTTTTTATGATTTTATGAACTGTAGGCAAATTTTTTCCTTGGCCGAACATGTGTACAGTTGGGACATTTTGATGAAGCTTTGAAAGTACTCACACGAGCAAATGATTTGGCGCATAACCAGAAATTAAATTTTGGTGACGAAATAACAGCACAAATCCGAATTGCGAAGAAAGAAATATTCAGGAGAGAGGAAGAAAAACGGTTTGTCAGCCTTAGTTTTTATCCATTCTAAATTGGATCATTCCCGTCATTATTGATTATGTATTGCTTGTTATCTTTATTGGCATTTCAGTTGCTTCATTGCATTAGTTGTTAGGGAGAATGCTAAATTCTTCATGATTTTATTAAAATAATTTCCAGATTAAACTTTTTGCTCAGACTTCAATTTTTGGTTCACAATTCACAGTGATGGGATTTCAGAATAAAACAAGAAATTGAACTGCAAGCTTACTTAAATGGCCTTATTGATGGTGATCTTGCAAGAAAATTGCAAAAATTGAAGGAAAAAAAAGAAGCTGGCGAAAACAGTGAAGTTATAACTGAAGAAGTTGATTTGGAAAATGAGGAGATGGCACTAAAAATGGAGGCACAGTCATCCAAAGATAAATTAAACAATTTGTTTGCACAGGTAATCTAAAATTTTATTGGATTGTTATGTTCACGTCTGATTTATGAATTGATTTACATCATAATAGCAATTATACTGGATCTTTTTGAGATATATGATCTGAAATTGCATAGTTTACATGAATTTCTTCAAAAGATCATTCGTATAGGATTTTATTATTCGATGCTTTGTGATTTGATAAGCGTTGACTAAAAGGAAATATTGACGAAAGATAGTAATTTAGATGGAAATTTACAGGTAGATGAAAAAAGGAAGAAAAGAGAGGTTCCTGATTATTTGTGTGGTAAAATCAGTTTCGAAATGTTACGCGATCCTGTAATAACTCCAAGTGGCATAACATATGATCGTGCAGATATTAAAGAACATTTACAACGAGTCGGTCATTTTGATCCAGTTACTCGAGCACCACTTACTGCTGATCAGCTTATACCTAATCTTGCCATGAAGGAGGTATACTTTACTGAAACTTTCTTATTTTTCGATTGTTTAAATATTTACTGACAAAAGAATAAATGGACACAATTAGATTGATATAAAAACAGTTGTGCCTTGGATCTCAAAACTAACTTATTGTGACTAACTCAGATGCATCTTTATTATTTAACTGACAATCAAACCATCTCTCGATCGAGAAATGATTCATTTGGTTGCATAGAATGAGAAAGCACATTTCAAAACGATGATTTTTTTGATCATCGGTCAAAGTTTAACCCACTTATCGAGTTTTTTCACCTTTCCAATTTACTTGAAACGCCGAACGGCCAGTCGTAGGATGGTTTTTCAGAAATTTCTCGTGTAGTTGTAAGAGGATTAACTTCTGTAATTACTCTCAGTTGGCTGTCGTCAATTTTCGACGACTGGTCATTATACTCTTCATCTTCAAGGTCTTCATTTTCTTCGCTGAATTTCTTGAATCAGTAACTGCATGTTCGTTCATAAGTAGTTCTTGACCAAAAATGTTATTGATATTATGAATCACTGCGCTTCTTTTGATACATTTCGAACTTAAAAAAAATCACTGAATTTGCTTTTTCTTTAACATCGCTTCCTAACTATAAAATTAATATAAGCAGGGAATGATAATTATTAGCATAAAAAACAAACGGTAGATAATAAAACTATATATGACATTTTAGAATTATCACGCTACGAGGCAACAAATTTTGACATTGCAGAAATCTCACTGTTTTTTTATCAACCTAATAAAAGATAACAAAAGAAAATTAACTTTGTATTTTTTATAAAGTATTGCCATTTTATAGCGAAAAATTTTTCAAATTAGGATTATGTTTCACAAAATCATATTTTTTCTGTCTGAACTAATATATCAATCTTCGGACCAATCTTCGGATCATATAAACTGTTATAATTACTTTGTGGATTATGATTGTTAAACTTAATTATTTTAATTTTTAATCCTCATTCTCGTAGTTTGCACATCATAACTTTTAGCATGTATTTCATTTCTATTGCCATGTAGACTGTTGTTTTTCAAAATTCGTTTATATTAGCGATAATTTTTGCAGTCGTTACTTCATTTGCTGTTGTTTAGTATCATTAGCATATGGTTTGATGATTCTAGCTCCTGCCGATTGGTATTCTTGAGTTTTCGTCCTTCCTTTTTTCCTTTTAAATCCAAGTTTTGCACAACTCAATAATTCTTGTCCCTTTATAGTTTAAATTTCAGTCATCAATTTTATTCTTGTTTTAATGCTTCTTTGTAAGTTCTGATTCCTAGCATTACGAGACATTCCTTTAAATTGTTTAAGTTCAGGTAGACTTCATCTTTGTTTTATTAACTGTATAATCGAACAGTTTCCATCAAAAAATTGCATTTTCAGGTGGTAGATCATTTTTTAAGTGAAAATCAATGGGCTATCGATGCTTAATGTCATAGGAAGTACGATTTCTTGAACTTATTCATGTTGGATATAATTTCTGCAATCACCGTGATATTTTAATGAACACATTTCAATGGTTTTTACTAGTTATGATTCACTTGTAATTTCTATCGATCGGAGTGCCTTTGTTATTCTTTTTTTCTTTTAGCATGGAAAGGCTTTGCAGATAAATCCATGAATACGTTGTGAAATTGAGGCATGTTTTCAGCGATGTCATTATAATAGTCTTAAGCCTTTTCGCATTGATATCAGTAATATATTGGAACTAAGCATTGAATTAGAAACATAATAGCCGTATAACAAGGTAATAGCCTGTTGCATATAAAATTAAATCCAAATAGATTGTCATTAGGTTGCTATAAACTTGAAATTTCTTGACTTCATCTAAACAAATTAACACAAACTAATTATGACCGTGAAGGGGGAATTGTTTCGTTCATATGACGATTTATTTCTCTTGTATCATTCACTCTCAATATTTATATTTTATGTACTCAGATCGGCAATATGTATATAATTTTTTATGTTCCCATGTTTTTCAGAATTGTAAGTTCATTTCAAGTAATATATTTTCAAAATATTTCCTCACTTCTGCAAAAAAGCGCATTGTTAATAGAAGGTAAATGTGTTTCCTGATTTACTAATATGTACATATTTGCTGTATTAGCAATAGCATATCTCCTATTCATAAATTATCACTCCCATTGAGTTCTCCAACAGAAATAATTGCTGTTGATTGGAACTGGAGCTTTTGCTTTTCAAAACCTATACGAGTTCAAATCAAAACATATCACTCCGTAATGAGTAAAAATTCGTGGAACAAAAACCATTACAATTTACTAAATTGCAATTACACTGTGATAAACAGTCCTCCCACTTAACTTTTACGCTTAAAATAAGTCATATGTCACAAGTTGCTAAAATGTAAAGCGTGGCTTAATCTTTCAAACTACATCACTTTTCATCAAAATGTTGTCTCAGATGATGCGGAATATATGCATTCCTATATATGAATAATTAGTCAAGTTCCGCTCATTATGCACAATAAGTTAATTTATTGCAAGAGAAAATGATAACTGAAATTACCATAAGCTCTGTTCACTTAATAAAAAACAAAATTCCACCGGAATATCAACAATAACGTAACAATGTATTTCAAATTATTAAAACAGTAAATTGTTCTAATAATATATACCTAAACTGCGTGAAATGTAACGAAATTCGTAGCAAGAATACCGATTATTTATGCCCTCGATTATCCAACGGTTTCACCTGCAATTCAATGTTAAATTTTCGTCAATTAAATCCAAATACACAAGCGTCTTAACAGACAAATCTAGGAAAACATCTATTTTTTAATTACTCAAGTAATCAGTAAATATAAAATTACGAAGTGTTATACAAACTGGCGCATGATGTCGAAACATTTCGAAAAAAAAAAAAAGTGCATTTGTTCATACTGCAATGTTTACTCTAACTAAAACAACACACAATAATAATTTGCGAATATTCGAATGAATACTTAATATATTGTGAATTAGCTAAAGCATCTTAACAAAATTGTCTTCGAAAAATGGGTCATATCTTACTTTATAAATTCTCACGATCCAATGTTCTGTGGTGTAAGCTTCTTCCAAGAAATCGAGTTCAAAATCTTTATTACCGATCTCAGCATGTCTCACTCTATCAAAACCGGTAACCTGGCCCTGAAAGTATCTTCAAGTTAAAAAATATAATTTAATAGTTCAAGGAAAACAATTCAATTTTCAAAATTTTAAGTTCGAAGTTTGTTACTTCTTATGATTTTCATATGTAATTTCTTTAATTCATTTCATATTCCAGTCAGGTTTGAATATGAATCTTCTCTGAGATTTAAAATTTGGAGAAATATCATTGATAACATTTTCCAAAAAAATTAGCTTACATGTTGCGTATAGAGTCCACCAAAACGGTAATAACTTAGTTTATACATCAAACAGTTAAGCATCGTCGGTGAACCCTCGCGATCAACACGAAATTCGCCCGATTTCGAAAAGTAATCCATTTCTTTAATATGCGCACCTTCTGGTGTTGATCCACCAATCCTTACCATCCATAAAAATTTATTGATATCTGGAAAGAAAATAATTGTGTAATGCGAAACTGCTTGAGAAGCAACTCATTCTAATAACTCTGAATTAAATTGTTTCCACGACTTAGCATCATTCAAATTCAATTATTTTAACTATGTATATAT